>BJBW01018492.1:1078-12882 GCA_004320125.1 Scolopax mira | reverse complement strand
CCTGTCCTCGTAGCAGAGGTGCTCCAACCCCCTGATCAGTTTTGTGGCCCTCCTCTGGACCTGTTCCATCAGGTCTATGTCCTCCTTATATTGAGGGCTCCAGACTGCCACACAGTACTCCAGGTGTCGTCTCACCAGAGCAGAGTAAAGTGGGAGAATCACTTCTCTGGACCTGCTGGCAACACTTCTTTTGATGCAGCCCAGGATGTGATTGGCCTTCTGGGCTCCAAGTGCCCATTGCCTGCTCATGTCCAGTTTCTCATTCATCAGCACCCCCAGGTCCCTTTCCTCAGGGCTTTTCTAATACCTCCTTGCCCAGTCTGTATTGATGGCGAGGATTGTTCTGGCCCAGGTGCATGACCTTGCACTTCCTCCCGTTGAACTTCATGAGGTTTACTTAAGCCCACCTCTCCAAGCCTGTCCAGGTCCCTCTGGATGACATCCCATCCCTCAAGTGTATCAACGTCTGGGTAACTGTGGGAAACTGCAGTTGGTGTCAACATGGACAAGGTTTTTAATAATGACAGGCTTCGTTAGTGTTAGCCTTATCTCTTTCCTGCTAAGAGCCACTATGTAAACCTCCTCATGCCTGGTGACCAACACAGCTAATAACTACTGGCTTCCACCCAACTGATACTTCTCCCTCAGCCCCTGCGCAAGGAAAAGCCAGATGCTGCATGGCTGGCCCCACCACCCACCTCTCGTCCTGCCGACCTTCTCGACCCCTCTCGCAACACTGTCCTATTTACTCACTGCTAATTAGATGGCGTGAGGCTGCTGTCGCTCAGTGCAGTCCGACCAGGGAGCTGACAGGCAACGGATAGGACCTCCAGCAACAGCTGCAGGGATTTGTGTCTCTCCTCCATCTACCACTTTTCTTTTTTTCCCCCATTATTTGTTTGTCTAATACGGTTGAAGTCACCCAACAGTTTACAGATGGATAGGAAGAGAACAGTCAGAAACAAAGAGGCAACATTACCATTCAAACCTTAATTGCAAATAATAGGAAAAAAAAAAATTTTGAGATGGAAAAACCTGCTCCATAAAATTACCATTAACAACTTCTGTCCTACACATCTATTTAGAAATTCTTCACTCAGAAGTTCACTTCCAATTCACTCATTTTAGACAAACAGACCCTAAATCCTTGGAATTGCGCCATTTGAGGCATCTCAAAATTCAAATATTATTAGTAAATGAAGAGCTGTGAGCAACACTTAATTAGAATGCTTTGTAAAACCTTTTTTATATTCAAATGGCAGAGTCACTTGCCCTTCTCTCCACTGCAATACTATCACACCATCTGCTTTGTCTTTGTTTTATATATTTATTTGCTGTAGAGGCACTGTGAAGATATTTTATACGAGCTTCAGGTTCAATATTTGTTGACTATACATTCTAGGTATCTCTCCTTTCTGTTTGTTCTGTATTTCTTTTCATGGTTTCTAGTATTTTATTTTTCATAATACTAAAAATTATACTCAACATTTCAAAGGAAACAGGAGAAAAAAATGGCACTCTGCACCACAACATTAAACAATTTTATTTTCCACATTACACCAGTTAATTTGGCTAAGGTGTAAAAAACGGCTAACGAACAACACAGGTTACAAAGGCACAAGCATACGGTTGATCTTCCTACATGCACGTACTGATGCCTCTGTTTAAAAAGCAACAAAACTATTGAATGTTGAGTATGTTAATGATAAACATTAATAGTTTCAGGTCTTACAAATATAACACTAACTGGAGATTTTTCAGGAGGAATTTCCACAAAGATAAGCTAGGAGCTGAGGTCTTCAAATAAAAACACTGAAAATTACCTCAAGGGAGTCTAATCTTACAGGTTCACACAAAAAAGTTTACCTTCTATGATGTACTGAGACTACTCAGTACATAAAGTTGTACAAATTCCTAATTCTCCAAAAGGTCAGCAACTGACTCCCCTCTTCCTCATTCTTCCTTTAATACTCTTTGTATTGTTACGGGTCTGAATAATAACTGCTCCCTGGAAAACAGAGAGCTCCTGAGAATAAACACAGCTTCTGAAGATGTTTTTTGCAGCCTTGATGTTTGAGAGAATAACCTCAGGCAGGACAAATTAAACAAATCATACTTTCCTTAATCTGAAAAAAATCTATTTTATACTACTATTGTACACCACAGCAAGAGCTGGCCAGAGCCTTTCTAAGTGTAATCGCTGTTATTGCAATCATACGACTGGAGAGAATCAATAAAATAAAGACAAATCAAATTCATTTCACTTTGATGGCAAGCCACAAGCAGCAGCAAACTCCAGGATAATTTGAGAAATGAGAGAGAGATGTACAGACGAACAGAAAAGAGTCCTCAACCCCCAAAACACACCTCATTCTCCCTTCCCGTAACTGTAGGAAGACCAGGGTGGCCAGGGAAATGATCCAACTCTGTCTGAAACCTGCTTGTTCCCAGAGCCTCTGAATGATGAGAAGCCCTGGTCCAACCAAATAGCAGCATCACTACATCAGAAGTTTATTTTTAAGATTTATTTTCACTTATTTAATAACACAACATTTAAAACACCTCCTATGGAAGTAGTGTGAAAGTCTGCTCGGCATTTCTGCCTCTCTTCATACAAGGCCATTTTAAACCCACCTTGCAATGGCAAAAGGTAACTACCAAAGACACATTTGCCATTTCATATAATTTAATAGTAACCTTCCCCTCCCCTGAACTTTCAGGCCAAAATCAATGCCATACAAACCTGCCGAACAGGAAGCCTAATTATTCTAACATGTGCAACCAAAGCGATACGGAGTTTTCACAGTAAAACTGATAAGGAGAGACATAAAAGACTAATGAGCAGCCTGCCAGTGCTCCATGGCTGGGCTAGCAAAGGTCCCTGCAGAACACCTTTGGTATTCTTCAGTGGGGAGACAGAGGCTGGGACACGTCCAAAAATAACATTCAGAGATGGAAGAAATGAACACTTAATGTCTGCAGTCAAATGCCTCATCCAGGCACAGGGAAAGAAAATAAATATATACGTCTAAGAGCATGTCACCAACAGAAAAATGCAGGGTGTGGAGGAGAAAGAGCCAATTAAATGTACACAGGTTACTGAGCAGCTAGACCCTTTGCGCTGCACTCTCTATTTGAATAAATTGACAAATGTCATCTCGACCTGTGCCTGTGCTGCAGGTGACTGAAAACAAGGGTCCTTGATTAAGGAGACGCAGTCACCCCTATTATTAGTGACCAGTGATCAAACAACTGGCCCTGCAATAACGAGGGGTGATCAGACGCAGAAAGGCCGACCATGGCCAGCAGAAGCAGCCGACAAATATCAACCCCTGACAATTACTGCTGGGTTGTCTGCTTTAACAGTAAATCATCTTTTGACCAACAAGAACGCGTGCTCTTCTTTCCCAGCAATGTTTTGTAGGAAGGCAATGCGGGTTCCCCAGCAGCTCGTCCCAGAGGCGGTGATCTGATTTCCCCTACGCATACTGAGCACGGTACCTGCACTCAGGGGTGTTTCAAGCAGGGAGGCTACTAACGCCTCCCTTCAGGAAACCACAGCTTTCCCTTAAAGTTGTCCACACGATACATTTCTGGCTGCCACGTATCTGTAACACCTCGGTGTATTATAGAAATAGATGCTTTGGGGAGACCCGTAACTTGGGGGAGAAGGGGAAGATCCGCTTTGGTTGCGCATCCCTTTCAGTTGGGAACAGACCCAAGGAGGGAAAGAGCTTGAAAGGGCAATTTAAAATGGAAGTAGAATTTAAAGGCAGTAGATTCACACGTCAAATCGGAGCATAATAGTCTCTTAACGTACTTTCATGATGGCAAATTCAGTCACCCTGCAAGGTCCATACTTTGGTCGCCCAAAGTATTTGGCCATCATATTTGGAAGGAAACTGGGATTGAAATAATCATTAACATTACTACTCATCTGAGAAATCCAGTACTATGGGACAGCATCCTCCAGCACCAATGCCAAGGTAGCAAAAAAGATTATTTTAATGGCAAGCAGCAGAGTGCTGCATAGGCAAGGCATCACCAGCAAGGGAACCAGCAACACTGGGAATCAGAGACACGGTCTCCCACCTTTCACTACACCCAATTTATAACCTGGGAAAGAAAAAACAGTCTGGAAACACCATCCCTGCCTTATATTAAAATACCACCCAACCCCACAAGTATTCCTCATGCCTATTAACAAATGGGTATTGTACAGAAATCTTCTGCTGTAAACCTCGGTAGTCAGATTTCATGGCTTGAGAAAAGGTCTTTCCTCCATTTTATACAGCTACACAAAACCAGATTTTACTGTACAGCCTTTACAGCATAACACTCAAGGGCACATTACAAAACTCACAGTTCCCTCTGAGATCAACAGAAAACAGAACTGTAGCACCTCCGTGAACTTCACCAACAAAGCTTCATTTTATTGGAGTGCTAACTAACAGAGCAACCATTCTTTTTTTTTTTTTCCCCTTTAAGTCCTTTTTAACAACATTAAAATAATTTCCCCCATTTATATCTCCGGACTTAAAAAAGATGTAATTGCATGCCCTGTTTCTCAAATCCCTGCAAAGTATCATATTTTCATTTCTTCTAATATTTAATCAAGTTACTTCATTACAGACAAGGCTAAAAAGCTCATCATGCTGCAATTGATTACAAACAAGATAATGCCCCCATCTGATAAAGACTGACCTAATTGTCTGATTTGCCTACGTTTCTGCAGGGCAAATTTACTGACATTTTGTACAAATTCAAAGCTGACTGAGCCTGATGACCGTTTATATCTCTGTAATTAGCCTTCTGTGCCTTTACAACCAGAAACACAGTCTCCCTAATTCAACAGTCCACCTGTAAACCACAAACTTCACCATCTACTCAGCACCTACCAGATAAACAAGTACACACACACAAAAAAAACCCTATAAGAAAATACACAAACTGTAACCTTTCAAAGTCATTAAATTAAGCCTGGAAAGGCCCTTTTAAGATAAACATGCCGATGTCTAAAAGAAGAAACAAAAAAAGCAGGGCAAGTTGGTGGACCCAAATTCAATAAACAGCATTTTTATCATGCTTTTCTAAAAAAGACAATATAAAATCAGGCCACTGGCATAGAAAAGCACCATGGAAAAACAGTGGGGGAAAACCAAAACAAACAAAAAACCACCAGAAACTAAACCAAATAAGTTTCGTCCCTATCACTAACATCACAGCATGAAAAGTATAATGTAAATACATATGATTCTGCACTAGAATGTAACCAAGATTATGAATACAGAGGTTTAACTGCAGAAAACATCCACTATAACTTCATTTATGTATATAATCAGGTTTTGCAACCCAACGGTAGCTGCAAAAAACACTTCCTAATTAGGAACTTAAGTTTAAAAAAGGTGAGGCGAGTCAATTCTACTGAAGCGAAGTTCTGGATCCGGATCCCCGCGGCAGATCTGCATTTCCCTGAGAGAAGCAGAGGGGGAAGACGAGGTCGGAGCACTGACCTGCACTTCACATTCCAGTCTCGGGAGAGAGGGACGGACAACCATGAACAGCCAGAGAGGAGGCAATGTCCTTCCCTGCACAGTTTTCCACTTGGGCAAAACCTGAGGAGATGTGCTCAGCCAGTGACTTGCACGTGATTCTTTAGCCCCCCAGCAGCCCTGGAATTTCTCTGCCCACCAGTCAACTCGTCTCCACAAACACTGTGAAAACAATGTGGTCCCACCGACCACCTTCCCCAGCTTCATGTCCTGACAGATCCCAGTTTGGGAGTCCCTGCATCAGTCAGACCCTTTCACAAATCTACGCTCAAGAGCAAGCCAAAGACTTAATGCAAAGGTATTTCGAAGCAGAGAAGCATTTCTTTTGCATAGCTCCATCACGAAGCATACATATTCTAAAGAGCTGCCAAGCACTGGCAGTCTCGTACTCGTCAGTGTCAAGAATTTTTGTAGTTTTTAAAAAGAGCTACTAATTTTCATCATATATGAGTGTCTTAAGTGGAAGCTTGGATTTTTTCCTAAGTCAAATTAATCTAAAAGCAGCAGGGAAAATTTACTGAACAGCTCTATAAATTCAGAATTCTCTTATCTGAATTTCAACGCAGAAATAAAAAAAAAGCAAGTCTCTCTTTTTTCTTTGGTCATTTAGCATCCACAATTTTCTTTCAAAAGTTTGGTTACAAAGAGCATGCTTTAAGATATTGATTGCAAAAATGACTAATGAACTGCGTCAACCTGGGGAGGAGGAAGGGAAGATTTCCAGATTGAAGTCCAGCCATTAAATAAAAGCCAGGCTTTGGTATTACACATTCAACCTCTTCCCAACTTTCGACATTTTGGAGTCCCATGTTACTGTATGTTAAGCGTTCTGCTCACTTTCCTAGTTTATTTGGTTTGTTCAAGAAAATAGAGTGCAGAAGAAAAAACCACCACAATTAAATTGGTTATACACAGGATACTGCAGAGAAATACAGCCTTCTAACCCCTGCCCGTGATGATCCCTTCCACAGCTGCATCTGAATTTAAGTCTGTTAAAAGAGGATAAAATAATTTACAGTGTGTTTGGGCTGATGCAGCGATGTCTAAGCTTTCAAAAATAGCCATCGTAATTCAGTGTATTACATATAACCCCCCATCTTTGCTATCTGCAAAGGAAAGAGATGAGACTCTACCCAATCCTCCAGCAAAACTGTACTGAAGAGAACGAAGATCCAAACTGGAAAGCAAAAAAATCGAGCGGGATGCCTGGGCTGCAGAGTTGTGACACTTTGCTCAGCACTGGACACTTCCAATACTAGGGAAGGCCAGGGCAAAGGGGGAAGGAAGACTTGGGTCCTTAACACACACAGAGCTCACCAGCCACCTGCACCCCAGGGCACCTACAAGCCCCAGGGCACAACGAGGTGGCCACAGCAGACACCACTCCCGCCCTGTCGTGGCAGCCAGCGCAGGGTTTCGAGAACCCAGCCGGTCGGACACGTGAGACACAGCTAAGAGGATTTTGTACTTTCTTGGTACGGGGGGACCATTTTTATAGAGTCCCAGATCCACTAATTAGCTAGATACCCCAAATCCTCTCGTGAACCTCCACAAGTAGGGGAAGGGGGTGTCTCGATTCAAGAGAACGTTTGGGGCTTTTCTGAAACCGGGCTGCTTCAGAACTTTTGTTTTTGTTGGCCTGATGCCAACATCAGCTGCTTGCTGCAAATACATACTGGAAGCAAGGAAAGGAGCAAGAGTCAAAGTATCTGGGAGATAGGAATAATAAAAGGGCTGGGTGACACTGGTCCTTTCGGAGCAATCATCCCTCCGCTCTCCAGGGACAAATCTCTTTGAAGGAAACCCTGGTAGAGAACGCTGTGACTGAAACAAACAATCAAAAAAAAAAAAAAAGATCCGCATTTCATTTATTTCATGCCAGCAAACAAGCACATCCGGCAACTTAAAAAAAAAAAAAAAAAAAAAAGAAACAAACCCAAAACCCACGTAACTCCACAGAGTTTGCATCTGCTTTAAAGCAGCAGAATCACAGGAGATAAGGCCTTGCTACACATCGGCTCCCGCTCTGAAAATAAACTTCTGTTTACTGGGAACTTTCCCTCAGCGACTCACGCCTCTCCGGGGCCGATCACGCCCGAGAGCGGGGACACGCTCGCTGTCGGAAGGGGCGAACTTGCCACCGGGGGCCCCGGGCGAGCCGATGGCCGAGGCGTCCAGGGACCCAGGCCGGAGCCACCTCGGGGTGCGAAGGCGGAGGGAGGGCCGGGAGCCGGCCCGTCCCCTTACAGCCGGCCCAGAGGACGGCACTGGCCGGGAGCGAGGGGGGGAGCCGGCGCCTACACCCACCGGCCCCCCGGCCCGGCCCGGCCCGGCCTCCCCGGGCCGCCCTGGAGCCGCCCGAGGCGGGGAGAGAGGCCGCTGCCCTCGCACCCCCCCCCGGGGAGCGGCACCTCCCCGCCGGCTGCCGGCCTGGGCTAAACCCTTCCCCGGGCCGTCCCTCCCAACTCCGCCCGTCACCGAGCGTCCCCTCAGGGGCTCCCACCTCCCGGGGCCGGGGACTGGTTCCCATCCCGGGAAGAGGGGCGACGAAACAAAAGGCACCCAAGTTGAGCGGCCACCCCCGCCTCCGCCCGGACTGCCCCCGGCCGCGGTGGCCTGAGGGAAGCCGGAGGGGGCGGAGGGGGGGAAGGGAAGGCGGTGCGGTGCGGTGCGGTCCGGGCGCGGTGCCTCCCCGCGGATTACCGACGGTAATGGGATTAAGCGGGGCCGAGCAGCGCCCGCGAGGTGTCCGCCGGCCCCCGCCGCTGTCACCGGCCCGGGGAAGGGGGCGGCGGCGGCGCCAGGGGCGGCGCGACTCCCGGCCGCCCCACGCCCCTACCGTCCCCGCTGGCTGGCGGGCGGGTGACGCCGGCTTCCCCTCAGTCCCCCTGTCCGCGGAGCCCGGCGGGGCGGGCCGCCACCCGCTCCCGCTCCCGCCCGGTCCCCATTGTTCGCCGTGCCGCCCTTACCGTGCGCCGGGCTGGGGCTGGGCGGGCTCCCGTGGGCTCTCCTGGCTGCGGCTGGTGCAGGGGCAGTCGCGCTTGGCCGCCGGAGGTCCGAGCCATTAAAAGCTCCGCGGGGAGGAGAAGGAGGAGGCGGCGGCAGGAGCGGTGGCGGCGGGGGAAGGAGGAGAAGGAGGAGGAGGACAGCGGGGGGCTCGCAGGAGCAGGGTCGCCATGTCCGGCTTCGCAGCGGGGGGTGTGGGGGGGGAGGCAGAGCCCACCGGGCCGGCCGCTGAGGAGAAGAGGGGGCAGGCGGCGAGGGAGCGGGGTGGGGTGGGAGCCCCGGCTGCCGCCCAGCAGACCGGGCGAGCGGGAACTGGACGCCGCTCGCCGCGCTGCCGCGGCTGCACCTCCCCTAACCCTGCCCCCCTCCCGGAGGGGGAGCCGCCGGCGGGAGGAGGCGGCCGAGAGCCCCCTCCAGCGTTCACCGGCGGCGGCGGCTCCGGCTCGCCATGGCCGCTCGCCTCAGCGGTGCCGCCCGGCCGCAGGTACCCGGGCGGCCCGTCGTGGGAGGGGAGGAGGAGTGGCGACCACCGCCCTGCCGTGCCGGCGGGGAGTCCAGGTATCTTCCTCCTCCTCCCGGGCACCAGAAGGGGCGGGCAGCGCCCAGGTGGCCGCGGCGTGAGGGAAGGGGTAAAGCGGCGTCGGCGGGGCCTCCCTTCCCGCCTTCGAGCCGCTGCCCCGGGGCCAAGGGGGTGGTGGGAGGGTGTTGGGGGACTAGAGGCCATCGCTGCCCCTTCCTGTGGATTTTGGGAACCATCTGAGGTGGGTGCCCCCAGGCTGTCCCCCCGGAGGGGGAAATGGTTCGCTGGCCAGCAGCCTGATAGACCAGGTAGCTCATTCAGGAGGAGCCAGGACACTGCCCCTGTGCAAACCCGTTAAATACCCCACCTTTTTTTGCTTTAGGAGGAAGCTTCAGGAACCAGCCAAGAACGGTGGTTTTACCGAGAGGTGACCCCCTGGTACTCATCATACTTGAAGCCTCTGCCTGAGGCGCCAGGGAAACCAAAGGACTAGGTACATGGGTTGTATATTCATATTTATGGTTACTAGCTAGTAACCCCTATTTTCTTCCTCATTAGACAACCACCGACCACAGCAGTGTATAATTCGAGCACTGTCTCCAGTCTGTCACTAGAAAGGAGACCACTAGGCAAAGGCCAGGGATGGGGGTGTGCCTTTTCCCAGCGACCCTCAAGGAAGGTTTGGAGCTATAGCAAAAAGGCTGTCACACTGAGGACCAGCATAATTGTCATCTCTTAAAAGACTGATACCATTTACATAACTTAGGCGTTAGGATATGCATCTCTTTGGGCCCTTTTCCAGCCTTTTACCTGAGGTCCTTAAAGGTCCCTTCCAAGGTGGACAATTCTATGATGCTATGTTTTTTCAGGAAGAAGGCTGGGTGGTGCACACAAATGAGTGATGCAGGGGAGATACTTTATCTCATTGAACTTCTCTCGGTGACCCAGGAGGGAGCAGTAAATTACCTGTGTATTTATAAAGTAACCCTTCTGGCATTTGAAGACTTCTTGAGGACCCCAACTACTATTTCTAGGTTTTAATCACTGGAGGAAAGAGATATGATACGTGAACGCTAAAAAAAATCTTTTTTTTTTTTTTTTTTTTTTTGTCTAAACCTTCGCCTTGCTTAATCCCCAAGAGACAAATTCTTCTGCTGTCAACAGCAATGCATCTATGCACATACACCTCACTACAGATACCTCAATGCATATGCTAGCCAACCTTGTGAGATTAAGAGAAGATAATTTCTTTGGTCTGCTCAGAAACCTTAACCAAAGCATGTATGTTACTGCCTGAAAGGCAGGAAATTGCGTTTAGCTGTCAATACGTGATAAGATAATAATCACTGTTATTTTCCCATAAACTTTTTACATTCTAATTCTGACTATAGAATAGAAATAGAGTAGAATAGAATAGAATATTTCAGTTGGAAGGAACCTACACCAACCATCTAGTCCAACTGCCTGACAACGTGAACTGTGATTAAAAACACTGACATAATAAAAAGGTTGCCTTTTTCCAAATACTTTCCAGCTTTAACTCCTACTTAAGGTGCAGTTAGGGTACGAGCAGCACTGCAAGGGTCAATCGTAGCACTTAGAATTTCCTGGTGCTTTATATACACTTCCAGATCACTAATGCCTCATTCACACCTAACAAAAGAGTTGTTATAATCTACATCAAATGAATGAGGTCATCTTCAATGCCTTCCAAGTTTGAGTGACCTTGAAACGTTTCTCAGTACTGAAGAGAAGTAACAGGTTGCCCTGCAGCTACTAATCATTTATTACTGAGCTCCAAAAAACAACAGTGAAATACTATCTTGAATGGTTGGTATACTTACTGGAGCATCAAAGTGTGGGTCATTTCTCCAGGAGCCACCACCAAGTTTGCATGTGTTTATTTAGTTAACCCTTTTGAAGGTATCAAGGACATCTAGGGACTGACATCTAAAAAAACTGCTATACTGTCGTGATGTTTGTCTAGTCAGTCACAAAGTCATGTTTCACCCATCCATTCTCATTGATGTTCTCTACAGTTCTTAAGCAGCAATTTTTCTCTAAAGAAGATTTCTTTCTTGTAAATTACACAGGACAGCAGCTTGCACTCTTCTGATGAGATTGCTAAGAAAAGCACTCGTCGCTGCTGTGAGTTTCCTGTAGTACATAGGGTTACATTTCTTTCCTGTTGAATGAGATGTAGAATGTGTTGGAACATCAAACAAACAGGAGAATTTTCGAGAAACAGCATTTGTTTTTGAAAAGTCCCTGAAATTGGAAAACTGTTTATGGTAAGTTCATGTTTCTGAAAGAAAACAGATAAGCTTTTTCTGCATGCACTGACAAAGGAGAGAAGAGCTGGAACTGGATTTCAGATTAAGCAGGACCAAGCAGGCATGATCACTCGTTTCTGCCTTACCTGATAAGAGAGAACCCAAGGGAAAGGAAGGGAAGGAGAGAAATATGTTACAAGGGTTCTGTTGTCTTGAGTGACTGCCTCTCTGTGCCTTCTGCTTTTTTCCCTGTTAGGAAGGAAATAGCAACAGCTTTGATGTAATGCAAATACGGATCTCTGGAAAGCCTTCACTTTTTACAGCTCTGGTGTACTGGGATGATTTGCAGCTATTGTTTCCTTGACAATTTCTCATATTTGTTGTGAGGTTCTAGAAAGTCTGTAGCTATGCAGGCAGTTATGGCAGAGTACCTGCAAATTTGCATTTTCATCT
>BJBW01018483.1:0-14467 GCA_004320125.1 Scolopax mira | reverse complement strand
TTTAAAAATGGGTATGATGTTTCCTTTCTTCCAGTCTGCAGGGACTTCACCTGACTGCCACGACTTTTCAAATATCATGGAAAGTGGCTTTGCAACTTCATCATCCAGGTCTTTCAGGACTCTGGGACCTCATCAGGTCCCATGGACTTGCATATCTTCAGGTTCCTCAGATGCTCACGAACGTCACGAACTGACGTCTTGAGTTATAGTAGGAGGGACTTTGTCACATGAGTCCTCAACTTTGGGCCATCAACACGAGAGCTTGGAGGAAAGGGGTTGGTAGTGAAGATGGAGTCAATGAAGTTATTGAGAACTTCTGTCTTCTCCTCATCAGTTGATACATGTTCCCCACTGCTGCTCATATCAACTCGTCTCTTGAATACCTCCAGGGATGGTGTCCCAACCACCTCCCTGGGCAGCCCATTCCAATGCCTGATAACCCTTTCAGTAAAGAAATATTTCCTAATATCTACCCTGAACCTCCCCTGGCGCAATTTGAAGCCATTCCCCCTTGTCCTATCATCTGTGACTTGGGAGAAGAGACCAACCCTCCCCCACCACAGCCTCCTTTCGGGTAGTTGTAGAGAGTGAAAATATCTCCCCTCAGTCTCTTCTTCCCCAGACTGAACAACCCCAGCTCCCTCAGCCTCTCATAAGATTTGTAATTCAAACCCCTCACCAGTTCCGTTGATCTTCTCTGGATCTGCTCTAGCACCTCAATATCTTTCTTGTGATAGGGGGCCTAAAACTGGATACATTGTTGGGTCTCACTAGTACCGAGTACAGGGAGAAACTACATTACACTATGCAATGTAGATCCCTTTTGGATAAAATTAATGTGGAAACCGTGCTCCAGTAGCAATCCTAATTAACTGCAACCACTACTGGACTGATCCACAGCTGCCAAGAACGCTAGTCGAAAACAAAATAATAAGTAAAAGAATAAACTTTTATTTGTTTCTTTATTTATTGTGGTCCAAATGAACTTTTTTCTTTCAATACAACATGTAGCAGAAAGAACCCTAAAATAGCACTTCTGAAGATCTAATTTAGATCTCTCTAACCTTCACAGTGCTTTACTATGTCTCTGTTTTTCTTCCTGTGACTTCAGTGCAAAGTCATTTATTACCTGAGTCACAGAGTGACATGAAAATGCATGCTGGGGTGCTCATGTGCTCATGATAGAAAGTGCAGAAGGAGAAAACCACAGCTAGTGACCTGTTAAACAAGCAGCTGCATCGTTGAAGCATAGCACAACAGGAACCTGTCAAACACATGACGCCAATTATATTTGTAACATTGAGAATTTGGGACTCAAATCTTATCACACTATATTTGCAAATTGTTGTGACAATGTTGGATGACACTGCTTCTGGATCAGCATAGTATCGTGTGTACATCTAGTGTAATATAACATGTAAAATAACATAATTATTGCAAATATACTATGACCTTTTGATGTGTTAGTCTTTATTGTAAACAATGTTTTTCTCATCCTTAGCAGTCATGCACAACAGGAAAATAAACAATAATAACTCCTGGTATTTCTTTGGCAATTCTTATTCTATTGAACAAGAAACGACAGATGCTTGCATTTTCATCTGCACCTGAGCTGTTCTCCATTAAACTACCACAATAAGCTTGAGGGCAAAAAAAAGAAGGAAAAAGTAAGAAAACATTTTGTAGCATCAGGAATTTCCACTGTGTAGCTGTGCCTCTACGGACACGTATCTTTCCAAAAATCTCATTTATCACCTGTCATTCGTATATTTTATGAAATAGGCAGAATCACATCTTAACTTTGGAAGAGAAAAACACACATTTTTAATGATTTTTCGTTTAAAATATCTTATGGTTTCTGGCACTATTATTTAGGACAGTCACTTCCCTAGTAGCTTGCTTTCAAGCTGGAATTTAAATGTTGTATGTTCTCTCTTCAAAGGGATTTCTCATCCTTTTCTTCACGTTACACAAGATAAATAAAACCAACAGCCAATAAATTAAAATTATTAAGAGCTGTCTTCCTTCTCTTTCTAATAAGGGTGGGAATATCTAATAAATATGAGAAATTCAGCTTTAGAACTGACATTGTAGAACTACTTTTCAACCTTAAATCCCTTAAGCTGCATTGTCTCTCGAGTGTAGAACATGGACGTATGTTATGTTGCTTATCAGCTGCATTACCCACCACTGAAACCTATCTCCTTTGGTGATGGCTGTGGAAGGAGTTAGAGGATGTGCAGGTTTGCTCTCTGACAGTAGCAAGCTTGATCCCACGATCTATGTCACTGTTGTTTCAATATAAAACTAATGTTCACAACTGTTCTTGAGCTGCTGGCCCCTACGTTTTGGGTATTTGTTAGGATGTACACCCCTTGTGTCCATCCCTGGGTAGCAGCCAGGTGATAGCTCACCATTGTCTTCTGGCTTGGGAGGTAGGAGGCTGAGGGAGCGTGGGCTCCTCCAATTTCTTATGGGGGCTGAGACCTGCTCCTGAGAGCAGACTTACGGAGAGCATCACTGACCCCTTATCTGTGCCCATTTCATTACTGTATTGCTTCAAGGGTAAGAAGAGTCCAAGTGTGACGCGAGGTTTGCACTTCAAACCACAGTGCAGGTTTTGTCTGTCATGCTGACCAAACATGTACTGGGCATTGAGTAACTAAGTCCTGAAAATTTTCCCGTCATCTCTGGAGATGTTAAAGCAGTTTTATGACTTGCAAACGGTCTGTGGCTCTTAATTTATACTGAAACCAGGGGTGCCAGGCAGGGCAGAGATGCATGGGGAAGGGGATTTCCAGAAAAGACCAGATTTAAGGCAGCTTGATGCATCATCCAAGACTTGTGGGGTAAAGCAGATAATATGCAGAGCTGAAGTGACGGAAAACAGATACAAGCAGCATGTAAGAAAAAAGAAAAAAAAGGAAATCACCAACAGGCAACTGGGTCAGTATCTGAAAAGCCAAAGGTTTAATTGATTTCAGACCTAGATAAATAACTAGAATTTTAGCCATGATAATTTAGAGTGTAATTTGTGATGTCTTCCTGTCAACACTGTTGAAAGTGAGAATGAACAAAACCACTCTCTCACTCTGTCAATAAAGGCAATCTTCTAAATGAACAAAGAGCACTTGAGCAAATCAGCATGCTTTCTAGGCAAGCACTAATCAAAGTGGAAGTGCTTCTATTCTCTAGTCCTTTATCTCAGATAGTCCTCTTGCATTTCAGATGTGCCAGCATATACAAAGCGGGGACAGTTAAAGCTTTTACATCGTATGTGATGGTACTTCGACCCATGTAAGTCATTCTCCTTCTTACGCTCAGTGCTGCAGAGGACCTGTGTAACCCTGCTCAGCTGCATTGGCTCCTCTACATGCGCCAACAATGGCATAAACGGTGCTTTTCATGCAGTGAGATCCTGGCTCCTAGCCTGGGCCTCAGGCTACCTTATCAAATGCCGAGCTTCTGAGACTTCTACATTTCAGGCTGATACTCAAGGCCAGTTATAGCTAATCCGCATCATCACCCTTCTTAAAACTCTCCTCCAGTATAATTCTATAATCTTCAGTACCCTTTCCGGTACCCTTTCCATCCTGTCAAGCTGCCCATGCAATTCAGTCACATTCAGAACTGGATGCAGACAGTTTTTAAGTATTTAGTTAATGATACGCACAATACACAAATTGTTCCACAGATATTAAGATTAAGAAAATTAATCTTGTTTCCTAGAAATCTCTTTGAGGAAATCAGTGGTTTCCTGATACTGGTGTGAAAGAAAAGTAGCTCTGATTAATGCCTTTGCCTCAGCTGTGGTATTTCCAGTGTTTCTTCCCTCTTCCCAGCAGCTTATGTCATGAATTTTATAGAAATCTTATTTTGTAGAGCTCTTCATTTTTCTGTTGAACTGAGTAGAAATCAGTCAATATAGAAAACCAGTCAAAAAGTTAACAAATTTTTCATTCAATAGGAATGTATGCTTTTAAATTTAGCCGAGAGCATCCTTTACACTTCTCGAAAAATATTTCTCTCTCCAAAATTCTATGGGCAACAATTGCAAATGGTACTCAAAAGCCATGTCATATCAAAGGATCAAAGATTTCTGTCATGGAGAATGAGTGGCTAGTGTACAACGCATCAGGTATAGTATTTGTGTCACTGAGAACACCACAGGAAACATGTCAGTTTTCATTTTGGGATACAGAGATGAAAAAGAATAGTATAAAACGGCTTACTGTCCTGGTTTGAGGTAAAACAACTAATTTTTTGTTCAGTAGCTTTACTTTTTTAGCTGAGAATCTTCTAACGAACTAAACTCTGAAAATAAAAGCATATTGTTCAGAAACTGTTTAGTTTTACAGTGGTAAGACCTGATTATACCAAGGAATATTGTGCAGACAGACCCTTGCTTATACTATAACTACCAACGTCAGGTAAATTTGTTATTTGCCCCGTTGAAGAGTCAGAAGTGGAAGAGCGTAGAGGGGTCTCATCAGTAGGGAGGAGCGGACAGGACAGGTGACCCAAAACTGACCAACAGGGTATTCCATCCCATCCACATCATGCTCAATATAAAAGCCGAGGGATCAAAGGGTCAACAAAAAGAGAACACCACCATCTTTTTTTCAGCTACTTAATTGAGGAGCGATCATAAACACCTAAAAGTAAACCCCCCAAAGGAGACGACAGATAGGATGGAGGGTCTCCAGTGCACATTCACAGCATAAATTTTAGCTTGAGTTTTGGTGGAATTGGACGTCCTCCACAAGACCAACTGCTTCACTAAGAAATGTTTAACACTATAAATTAAACACTTTTTAAAACGTAATTTACTGAGAAAGCAAACCACTAATTTATTTCTCATGGTATCTTTCAAACTGCCCTTCCTCTTTCTTTCATACATAGCTGCAGTGAGGAACTCCAGAGCTCATCTGTTAATGATGCTGGCCTACAGCCATTTCATCATCTCTTCTTTGCCTCATCCTAGAAAACTGTCTGACTGTAAATGACTAAGTCTGAATTCTTTCCAGGAAAGAGAAACCTTAGCAGCTGCAAAGTGCCCTAATCTGGCATAAAGCCCTGTACCAGGTGTGTCTGAGCCAGTATATGTCAGGGAAAAGGCAACTCATACCTCCATTTCTCCAGCTGACCTGGAGACTCCCACCTAAGGCATTGCTCATCTCAGTAAATGCCAGAGCAGTCTGAAAAACAGTAAACTTTAGCATTCTCTCTTGGGATTGTTTTGTAATCCTGTGTCAATAGCTTTTGAGACCAAGAGAAAATCCATCCCAATACAATTTAGAATAAGATATGAGTTTATGTGTGGCCTCTTTTCTCCCTTCATTCCAACCTTGCCACCAGAGAAAACTTGCCGCAGTTTCACATACCTGTGTTTAAAACCTAAAAACAAGAGAATAAAAAAACAAGCTCTGCCAAGTAAGACACCAATTTCCTATTTATCAACAAGGATCATAAATAAATGGCTGTGCATGAATAGGGACAGCCAATTGGCAAAACTAAAAAGTAGTGAAAAGCTGTAATTCATCCCAGATATTAATCCTCATTAAATATCTCTGTGTCATTTCTATTTGTATTTAGGCCTAAGTGTACAGACTACTTTACAGAGACACGGATACCAAACAGCTGATGATACGAAGGCCTGAATTTGCTAATATTTACTTGCTGTCTTGCAAGTGAGAATCAGAGAAAAGCCCTACCAACAAAAAGAAGCAAGATGCATATGGAGAGTATGAATTGAACCAAATATTTGATGATTTATGTCATATCCTTAGCTAAAAGGATCTTGACCAAAAGGATCTGAAAGGATCTTGATCAAAATCCATTGCTCATACTGGATCTTGACCTATGTTTTCACACTTCTTTCTTCTCATATTGGATCTTGACCTATGATTTCACACTGACAACCTGAAGATTTATAATGGATTTTGAGTCTTTAAGGTTTGTTATAATCACTGCGTTCTTGGGCTTAAGAGTCAACAAAGCAGTTCAAAAAAGTAAGCTGACTAGGTTGCAGCAACAAAGAAGCTCTTTCAGCATCCTTATTCCCAACAGGATTGGCCTTGGTAAACATGGCCTTGTTCTTGAGAATAATGATAGTCTTAAGCACCTGAGATGTACAGACATTTAGGGAGATTCACTGTCATATGTCCAAAATGGACTTCCCAGGGAAGTGGTTGAAACACCATCCCTGGGTGTATTTAAAAGATGGTCTGACATAGTGCTTAGAGGCATGGTTTAGTGATGGGTTTTTATCAGAGTTAGGTTGATGGTTGGACTAGATGATCTTAAACATCCCTTCCAACCTAGACAATTCTATGATTCCATGAAGGTGTTTCACAATTACCTGAAGCTATAGACACTTAGAAACCTGAAGTACCTGAGTATACAACCTTTAACCACTAAATTAAGCTACTCTTTCCTGTCCTGGAGAGAGACGGGAAGGGAAAGGGAAATAATAGATACTAGCATATAGAATTGCATGTGTTCAATAACAGCAGCAACCAGAACCAGCAGGCTGCTACTAATACGTGAGTAGGTCTAGATTTCAAACCAGATGGACATCTCCATGACACAGCTGGTGAGGGAGCCAACTAGGGAAGGCACCCCACTGGACATGTTGTTTGAGACAGAAAAGGACTTGTGGGTGATCTGATGGCTGAAGGCTGTCTTGGGCATAGCAATCGCAAAATGATAGTTTTCAGTTCCCAGAGAAGTAAGGAAGGGGGTTAGTAGAACTGTCACACACACTTCGTAGAACTTGAAGGGTAGACTTTGGCCTGTTTAGGAGCCTTGTTGATGGAGTCCCTTGGAAAGCAGTCCTGAAAGGCCAAGTAATCCAAGAAGGCTGGGTATTCTTGAAGAAGGAAATACTAAAGGCACAGGAGCAGGCTGTCCCCATGTGCCAAAAGTGAAGCCAGTGGGGAAGAAAACTGGCCTGTCTGAACAGAGTAGTTTCGGCTGGAACTCGGGAATAAAATAAGACTTTGTGACCTTTGGAAGAAGGGGCAGGCAACTCAGGAGGACTACAGGCAGATTGTGAGGTTTTACAGAGAGAAAATTAGAAGGGCAGAAGCCCAACTCGAACTTAATATAGCTAGCTATAAAAGATAAAAATGTTTCTATAAATATAATCACAACAAAAGGGGGGTTGACAACTATCTCTTCTTTTATTGGATGCGGGGGGGAAACATAGTGAGAAAGCATGAGGAAAAGGCTGAGGTACTTAATGCCACTTTTGCTTCGGTTTTAATAGTAAGATCCATTGCCCTCTGAGTACCCAGATCCAAAGATGGATGACAGGGAGAGAGAGCAGAATGAAGCCCCCAAAATCCAAGGGGAAATATTGACCTGTTACCACTTAGAGATACACAAATCTATGGCGTCCATGCAAGGGTACTGAGAGAGCTGGCAGAAGTGCTCACCAAGCCCTTTTCATTATTCATCAGCAGTCCTGGCTAATGGGGGGAGGTCCCAGTTGACTGCAATGTGATACTCATCTACAAGAACTGTAGAGCCCCCAGCTCTACAGAGCCCCAAATCTGGGGAACTCCAGAAGCATCAGACCGCAGTGCTGGGGAAGGTTATACAGCAGCTCATCTTGAGTGCCATCATGTGGCACATAAAGGACAATCAGAGGGCCAGGCCCAGCCAGCACGGGTTCATGAAAGGCAAGTCCTGCTTGACTAGAATCAATCACAGAATCATCAGAGAATCAAAGAATGGTTCAGGCTGGAAGGAACCTTAAAGAACATTGAGTTCCAACCCCCCTGCCATGGTCAGGGACACCAGTTTCACTGATATCTCACCAATATACTTACTAAACCTATTTGTTCAGATTACCAGAGACATTGAATGCTACTAATTCAATTGTGAGTTAATTTTATTTAACTAAAATCTGATTATATTTCCTTATCACTTCAGTGATACTACTCTCACATGAATATGATGTGATTTCTAATATTCCTGCAGAGTAAATCTAAATAAACAGTGTGATGCACTATTGCTGTTTACTATGTAGGTTTCTTGTCTTTCTAGAAAAGAAAAATATTAAGAAGTCCAGCTCTTGTGGGTTAGGGTGTGCATACCTTGTAAAGTCTCAGCTTAAGTGAAAAAAACATGCTTCCGTGCAGCACTTGTCATTTGTGTTCTGTTACAGAGACAGCTGGAATACTCTCCTTCCAGCTCCCATCCTGGTGCTGTACCAAAAAATTTCAACATTTTCCCCCAGGAATAACATTAGCCCTAACAAGTTGTTTGGAGATGCTAACTAGTCATGGGATTCCAGGGAAAGCAGCCACCACAGAGCATGTCAGGCAGAAGGAAGAATCAATTTTTCAACATTTTATTTTTTTGACTCAAAGAGAAAACAAAAACATTGCTAGAAGAATACCCAGATCCCGTCTCAGTGATCTCTTGACATGCCCCTGTTGCTGTGGGTGGGTGCCCTGAAGAGACAGCTCCAAACATCTTTGCTTTGAACTTACCTTTGTGCATTGATTGCAGTGTGTTTCTTTGCAGATAAAATTTTATTTCTGCCAAAGAAAAGAAACAGAGGAAAAGAAGGAATCTTGTATAAAACCTATTCTCTTTTTCATAAAGGAAGAAAGCATGTATTTTGAAGTCCATGAGTAAAAGCGATGGCTCTAAAGGGATTTTTTAATTACTCTGCTTCAGTAATTAAAGAAATTAAAATTGATGTTAAGAATATTTTTAGACTGTAAGAAAAAAACCTGTAATCATCAGGAAACATGTTTTCTAACTAGCTACAGGGCAGCACAAATACATAAAAATAAACAAGCACCTTTTAATCTTCTTTGTATTTCAGTCCCAGTAGAAATTCAGACTTTTTTTTTTAAGTCCTTTTTAAGGGCTGCTTCTCTGAATCAGCCCTTATGATGCCCTTGGATGCTGACTTATTTTTTGTCTTTCAAATGTTTGCTTATTGATTCAGATAACTTCTTGAAGCACCAGCATGTGAACATCTGAACCCCAGCAGGCTCATACATATCAAGGCTCAGAGTTATTAATTTCCCTAAGTAGTACAGCCATTTGTAACCCACTGCCATAAGGCTTGCTTCTCTCTTTCGTCTTTTGTACATATTTTCATACATATAAACACATATGATACTCAATTTATTTTAAATATACCCTCAACTTTCTCTGAACATTTTTCTCAGTTGGCAGCTGTCTCATAACCTGCTTCCTCTCAAGCATTTGAAAAGGAAAAATTCAAAAGAACTTAAAAAGCAACACACCTTCCTTTACCTGGCTTTTTAAGAGTTTCTCTGAATTTGGGCTCTGTGTTGTCACCACAGGAATTCTAACCATGCCACAGCTAAAGGCACAAACGTTTCCTCCTTTAAAACAGAGAAGGAAGAGAGAGTTGGCCTGGACAGGACATAAAGAACCATGCTTTAGCTGTGATTCAGAGACATGTACTATCCCCCAGGAGCCCTTAGCACCAGACCTGCTCTTTGCCTGCTATGCTATACTACTCATCTTTTGATAAGCTTGGAAAAAAAGCTTGGAAAGCAACACACATTTCCTGGAGGGCTCAGTGTTGCCATAAACCACAAGGCAGAGGACTACGTCAAGAGAGGGCTGAAGAGTGTGGTTTTAACTCAGTACCTGAGAGTCTCCTCTGTCTGAGCAGCAGAAACACCAACGCCTGAGCATGACCTGGCAGACGAGAAGGAAAACTGGAGCTATGCCATTCTGTATCAGTGCCATCCCAAAGCTGGGGGATGGGCTGGGGCTGCAGACAGCAGAGCAACACTGCTGCTTTGCTTGTAGCACAGAATGAGGAGTCACACACCCTGAAGCAGTTGCTTAAGGGCCACGAGAGACAGAAAGACTGAGCTTTCGCCTGATCACTTTATCGTATATGTTATATTTCAAACCCAATCACACACATACCTTGCATTTCGGAGGAAAATCCTGTGCATATGGGCACAGCTGGACATCACTGGTACAAATACATTATTGTTTCAGCTTCACACAGTCAGAACCTCTGCAGAGCTGTAAAGCAGTATGGGCTTGGTTCTGCAAGTCGCTTCTTCCTAGGCTTTAACCATGCTGAGGAATGGTGAGGGCAGCTAAGCTGAAGGAATATCCAGGAGCGGTAGGATTTAAGCGTCTGCGCACCCTTTGCGCTGGCAGGTTGCTTTTAGCAGGATGCTTTTAAAGTACTGTGAGTACCCACTAGTCTTGGGTCGAACAACTGCCTTGTTGTTCGACCACTGATGCTAGTTAGGAGGCAAAGCTCTGCTTCTTACTCAGTAGCACTGAAGGGTTGCAAAGTGAACTAGTTTCAGGAAATTTAGTTAAGTACCCAACTGAAAATCAAATACAAATGAGAAGTGCTAATTATCTCCAGTTCTGAATTAGTGTTCTTTTATGTTTAGCTGCAGGTCTGCAAATAATTCTACTAGAAAATCTGAGTTGCGGGAATTCATTAATTGTAAACATTAATCAACTCAAAGTCAAAAACACATAAACGACTTGTCACTGTAAAAATCGCATTTGGTACAGAAACTTATCTCCAAGAGCCTACTTTGTGCTCCCTTCTTGCAAACTAGTTACTGCAGACAGTTAGCAAGTTAACTTATTTCTGCTATCATAGAAAATAGGTATTTATGATGTTAGCTAGCTAAAAGCACTAAAGTCTGGGTAGACACATCAGACGTGTTCACGCAGTGAAACATGGTGCTAACTACTCCACAGCTCTCCTTGTCTGGGCACCTGAGACCTTCCAGTACATTGTGGAGCTCAAAGATTGTAGCTTTGTAAACAGACACAGTGAACAGACACAGCTTATTAAAAATAAGCTGACTTCACTTTTTTCCCACTCCCCGATGGGATAGCGAGCAGTTCAAGCAACTTGCAGGCTGATTGCTCTCTGAAGCACAGGCTTCTGCAATCTGTGTCATTGACAGACTCATCGATGTCCCCATGGCGTTAGGACTCACCACATTCAAACGCTGAGGATATTGCATCTGTTTTTTAAAGCACAAGACAAAGACTTATAGGAACAGAGATGAAAAGGTTATTGATGTACTTCCCAGAAAATACAGTCAAACAACAATAAAGCAGCCTGAGATTTTTTGGGTTTTTTTTTGCGAAAAGGCAGATTTTATCACAGGTCTCACATTGGATCCAAAGCAGTTCAGAACTGCACTGCCGACAGCAGCCAGTGCTTTTTTATTTAAATATCTAGCTATTTTACTTGTGAATTTTTTCAGCAAGCAGCGAGCACCTGGAGCTACATCAGGAAAGAAATGGCACAAAAGGAGCAACATCAGTCACAGCAGCATCCAGGTGATTCTGCTCATGCCAAATGCATATAAAATCGGAACAGAGGAAGTCTTCATTACACACATGTTCTCTTTCTGATCAATCCAACTACTCTGAATGGAGTACTGCATGTATTTCTAGGAAATTTTAAAAGGTACCCTTGTGTATATTTTGTCTCACCTAAGCAAGATCATTCTGCACAGGCTCCTATGCTTTTATTCTTTCTAGAAGCTGACATTGCAACTCAAGAAAATGTCTTCACAGCAGCAGATTTTATTTTTGTTTAGATGGTCATCAGCTCTTCAAATCAGGAGCCTCTGGTTCCTGGTCTCTATTGACTAAACCTATCCATCTTGTCCCTCCTACTCATATTTTAGATAACCCATATGCGATTCTAATTCAGTTATTCAGGAAATTCCAGTAAATTGTTCAACCTTAAATGAGCATGAAGTACTCAAGATTTATTAGAGGAGACACATGGAACTGGAAGGATGAAGACCTTCAAGAAGAAAAATCATTAAAAACCAATCAGCAGCAATTTCAGTGATAAAGTGACTGAATTTAGTATTCAGTAGATCTTATTTCTTTTCCCACTGAATCTCACTTGTTTTGATAAAAATATATGCTTATTACTCCTGCATCATCTCTTCCAAGTTGAGGCATCTGCTCCATACTTGGCCTCCAAGCTCTTTAAGTTTGGCTATAATGCAATGCTGAGATATCATATATTTAGTCCTCAGCAGAGGAAAAACTCCACAGGATTCATAACTGACATTTTCACATCCAGCAGTTCTCATGATGTTACAACACGTTTATGCCCCACATACAGACATTTGCATTTTGATGTGGGACAACATGCACAAGAAAAATTGTAGCAAAAAGGAAAACCAAATATATAATACATTCCAAGAAACCTTTGAAATAATAATCAAGATTTCTTCATTCAAGAACTTAGTGCCAAGTGTAAATCCATGTTTTAGCATACAGCAGAATATCTCTGCTTGAGGTCAGACTGATGGCTCCCTGACAGGCAGACACACGAACAGCCACAGCATTTTTGGAAAAGCTTCAAGTTAATGAGGAATCCAGGCTTTGCTGTCAATAATGTCAAAAGGTTCTCCTCTCCTGAACCCACCCCATCTTCCTCAGTGTTTTAGGCAGAACAAATACATATGTGTATGCATATATAGATGTAGCTGAAAATACAAGTGTATAAACACTCAACTCTTGCACATTCAGAATGTGAGTAATGCATTACCAAAAGTTAGTGGATAATGTATATTCATCATAGCATAATGAAAGTGACACTCCAAAATTATTGATTTTTTAAAATTTTAGTTTCTTGCATTCTCCTTGACAATTCCTCACAAGTACCAATTTAATTAGAATGCAAAACCACAGCAGAGTGGTTTATGCAGGATATTTTACAAACAGCATTAGATTAATAAAGATTATGGTATTTTCCAGGTCTGCATCTGAATTTGTTATTTATATCTATCATCAGATTCTAATTGATACCCAACTACCACATCACAGTAAGCATCTTTGTTAAAAGAAAAGAATTTTTCAGAAGTAGCTTACACCTTTTTTTAAGGAAAACAATAACTTCAGCAGATAATTTTCCAAGCAAAATAGTACTAAGCCTTGATTTTGAAATAATTGCAATAGTCTTGACCAAAACACTTCGTTGATATTTGGTTTTGCTACCTCAAAGACTGCAGCTAACTTATCTTTTGACCTCACTGATCTTTATCCGGAGCACAAATGCAGGTGCCTTGCCTGGGGAGGCGGGGAAACAAATCTCCCCAAATTGCCAGAAAGCTGTTGGGAATGGCAGGCAGGACTGGCTGCACAAAACTGCAGCAGCAGGCTGTAAAATCAACCCTGCCAGTCCAAGTGCAGTCGTTAGGACCTGAAACGACTTGTATTTGGGTAAACAAGGGCAGTAAGTTCTTTCTTCAGCTCAGTGATGTGCATCTGACCCACCCAGCAAGGAGATGGGACATCACAAGGACTCCATTATGGGAAAGGCGACCATAGACATTTTACCCTCCCACAGAAGGAGTAACACCTTGAAATAAGAATCAGAAGCTGATGATTGCCACTGTGCATATAACAATATGACTCATTAGGAAGTGGTGGTACCTAAGTTTGGGGTATTAACAGTTTCAGTGAAAAAAACACAACCTAAAGTATTTTATGTGGCAGAACCAGCATAAAAAATGCAATTGCATGCTAATGTGTGACTGCAGGCTTCAAGTTAATCTAATCTGCATAATGAGAATAAAAAATACAAATTGACAAAGGCAAGGAAATTCCAAAGTTATATTGGTAATAATGTGCCTTATTGAAACAAAGTGCAGCAAACTGAAATAAAATATAAGCTTCAATATTATCTGTTACTCTCACAGGATCTGATCCACTTACGAAGAACTGCATTTGGACACAGGACAGCACGAACAAACCAAATTTTCTATTCTCTTGCACTCTCCTGCAAAAAAAGCACCCCTGAGTTGAGGTAAGGAAAGAGGAAGGATGTGTAAACTTCTCCTTCTTCATAGAGAAGGGTTTGTCTGCATCATGTGGGCCTTGTATGCAACGAAGAAACAGAACGAGAGGATGCAATATTATAGAATCACAGAGAACTTTGGGTTGGAAGGGACCTTTAAAGGTCATCTAATCCAGTAACCTCTGCAATGAGCAGGGACATCTTAAACTAGACCAGATTGCTCATAGCCCCCTCCAACCTCACCTTGAATGTTTCCAGGGATAGTGCATCTACCATTTCTCTGGGAAATTGGTGTCAGTGACTCACCATCCTTGTAAAAAATTTCTATCTAATCTAAATCTCCCCTCTTTTAGTTTGTCCTTGTCCTAGACTAGAACACAACTAGACTCTGCTAAAAAGTTTGTCCCCATCTTTCCTGTAAACCCTTTGAAGTACTGGAAGGCTGCTATAAGGTGTCCCCCAAGCCTTCTCTTTTCCAGGCTGAACAAGCCCAACTCTCTCAGCCTGTCCTCATAGGAGAGGTGCTCCAGCCCTCTGATCACCTTCATGATGCGCCTCATCCAACAGGTCCATATCTTTCCTCTGCTGAAGACTCCCCAGCTGGATACAGTATTACAGAATCACAGAATCTTAGTGGTTGGAAGGGAC
>BJBW01018472.1:0-47651 GCA_004320125.1 Scolopax mira | reverse complement strand
CCCTCACTGTGAAGCAGTTTTTTCTCATATTTGAGCGGAACTTCCCATGTTCCAGCTTGAGCCCGTTGCCCCATGTCCTCTCACTGGCAACCACTGAAAAGAGTTTGGCTCCCTCCTCCTTCAAACCACCCTTTAGATACTTATAGGCATTTATAAGATCTCCCCCCAGCCTTCTCTTCTCCAGGCTAAAGAATCCCAGCTCTCTCAGCCTTTCTTCATAAGGGAAATGCTCCAATCCTTGAATCATCTTTGTTGCCCTTCGCTGGACTCTTTACAGTAGCTCCTTGTCCCTCTTGAACTGGGGAGCCCAGCCTCAACTTTTGCTCTGTCACAGGGGTGTGTCTCAAATTAAACAGAATGTCACACTATGACCTAAACAGGATTAAGTTTGAATAATGTTAGGTAAATGCTGTGCTTGTGTTTAAGACAAGCCCATATTGGTGATGATGGACCATAACATGCAAAACGCCCCAGCTCCTCCTGCTCTCTCTGAGCTACCAGCACGGCTCCTGTCCTGGCCCTTGGGCTCATCTGTGGCTACCTGGTCTCCAGTCCCCTTCCCCTTGCCTATACAACCCCAGGACCCCCCACTCGCACCGCCTTCCCATCCTGTCAGAAAAGGATATGGGGGTGTCGGTCAACTGTCAGCTGAACATGAGCCAGCAGTGTGCCCAGGTGGCCAAAAGGCCAACAGCATCCTGGCCTGTATCAAGAACAGTGTGGTGAGTAGGGCCCGAGAGGTGATTGTCTCCCTGTACTCAGCACTGGTGTCCAGTTTTGGGCCCCCTACCACAAGAAAGACATTAAGGTGCTGGAACAGATCCAGAGAAGGGCAACGAAGCTGGTGAGGGGTCTGTAGCACAAGTCTTATGAAGAGAGGCTGAGGGAGCTGGGGGTGTTCAGTCTGGGGAAGAGGAGACTGAGAGGAGACCTTACCACTCTCTGCAACTACCTGAAGGGAGGGGGGGGGTAGAGAGGTGGGGGTCAGTCTCTTCTCCCAAGTCACAGATGACAGGACAAGGAATAATGGCTTCAGGTTGTGCCAGGGGAGGTTCAGGTTAGATATTGGGAAATATTTTTTTACTGAAAGGGTTGTCAGGCCTTGGAATGGGCTGCCCAGGGAGGTGATTGAGGCACCATCCCTGGAGGTATTCAAGAGACAAGTTGACATGGTGCTCAGGGATATGGTTTAGTGTTGGGTTGGTGTTGTTGGCATGTGGTGTGGGGTTTGTTTGTTTTGGTTTTGTTGGTTTTGGTTTTTTGTTTTGGTTTGTTTGTTTTGGGTTTGGTTTTTTTTTTCATTGGTTGGGCTAGATGATCTTAAAAGGTCCCCTCCAACCTAGGTGATTCTGTCCATCATTCAGCATCCTTCAGTGGCTGCTCTGTTGGTGCAGAGCTACTGGACTTGTACAGGCCCTGTCTCCCCTTCCAGCCACAGCCTAGCAGGGACACAGCACAAGTTCGTTCATGGCATGTTTTCATGTTGGGGGAAATTGGGAAGTTTAGGGAGATGCTGGTATGAGCAACACCTTGTCACTAAACTGGAAAGCACAGAGCACTATGCAGAGCCCCAGGGTGGAGATACCAAGACCAGAAGATGATACAATTTTTATTTTATATCATGGATGTCAAGTGAATCACATTGTCTACATCTTTCTGATCTGATCAAATCGTTTGTTTAAAATAGCCCCTGTTATTTATCACAAGTATTAATAGAGGCTACATGGGGAAAAATGAACTGAAAGCTGCTGCAGAGATTACAGCTGACTCAGGTTAGAAGGGTACAGACTAAGTAAAGAGAACCAAGGTGCCTATGGATTTGCTTCTGATATATTCCAGCAGAAGTGTTTGAAATGAGAGTCCCCCTCAGTGCCCAGCACAACCCATGCACTCCCACTGAACTAGAGGTGGTTCCTCCCCTTTCAATGCTCCACACACCAGTGGCAGGAACAGGTAGCTGATGAGCAGCACTATGCTTGACTATGATAAGAAAAATACAAGAAGTCTGTCTGAACCAACAAACAGGCTCAACTGCGAGTCATCCAAAACATCTTTTAAAGCTGCATGCATTTCAGAGGATCCCCAGAAGACATCTGGCCACAGCTGGCTGCTAAGTCACGTGCCTGCAAGAAAAGTGAAATGCATAATAAACCAATTTTCATTTAAGCCAGTGTTGCACTGCTTTGACCTCTTCCAGGAGCACATACATGTAAACTCCAGCAATCAGCAGCACTAAAGCAGCTGCATGCAGGAAGGCTCACGCCTGGCAATTCATTGCTCACAGCTGAACCCAGCATACACCAAAGAGGAGAACAGCACTTTGTGTTTGTCTGCAAGCACCAAGAGGGTAGCAGCACTCACAGGGTGAAGATGAGGATACACATCTGCAGACTAGCTGAAGAAGAGACCTGCTTAACATGCAGAAACCACCACACTGTGTGAGTAATTGCACCAGTGATTAAGAGAGGAGAATGAATAAGAAAGGGATGAAATTCACAGTTTAATTAAACTACTAGGAATTATCAGAGTGGGGAAAATGGATAAACAGCACAGGGGAATCCACAGGCAGAAGGCAGTAGCCATTTTGCTAAGCTGTCACCTAATAGAGGAGTATATTAGTATAAATAAGAGAAATCTAAATCTCAAAAGCATCATTAGGTCTCTGGAGAGGGCGATCTAGGAGGCACAAAGGTAAGAATTAGACCACCATAGAATCATTTGATTTCATCTGCAGTCCAGAGCAGAAAGGCCAGTGTTCCTCCAGATCACCAACTCCGAGGAGCTGTACCAGATCCTCACAGAGATTGAGGGCAATCCAGGTCATGCAGAAGGAACTCTCCTTTGGGGGCTGCCCCATAATCTGCCTCAGCCAGAGAGGGCCTTGAACAGTCTGTTCTTAATGGGCCCAGAGTGGGTAGGAGAAAAGCACCACGAAGGAAGGCATCTATACAGCACCTGGAGGTATCTCAGAAGCTTCCCTCCCTCCTCAAGCTGTGCCCTGCAAGCCACTGGGATGCTCAGCAGGGCCCTTACCGGCACTATGGCAGCTTGGTAGCTATAGCAATGAATGAGTTGAAGAATCAATAATTAATATAACCACTAGAGTTAACCAGTCCTAAGATTCGAGTCTGGTATTTGCTGCCGCCATTCTTTTTGATGCTTGGCAAAGCAGATGTCCTGTTCATTTATCTGTTCCATCTTTATTCTAAATCCTTTCCTTTGGTCTGAACAGGCTTCACAAACTCCGAGTATACGTGGGCATAGACAGTCTCTGTTTTGGACAATGCTGGAGATAGTCACATCAAAACTTATCAAATAACTGGTGATCTGCACCATGTGTTCAGAGTTTGTCAAGAAAAAAAAAACCCAGACTGTGTGAGATTCCCACCTCTCAGGTTCAAACAAGGTGGAAATGCTGCTGACTCCAAGATTTCTCTCCGAGTCTAGGTGTGATGGTGCTCCACTCTACCAAAAAAGTTCATAAATCTAATTGCAACAGGAAATTGCTTCTCCAGCCCCACTCATGCTCAGATGCCTCTAAGAAATCAGTCACATATAATGGCTTGACTGAGTGGCAGCTAGAGTATTTTAATGCTTCTTTCATGTAAAAAAAAAAAAAATAATTTCATGTATTCTCTCCCCAATCTGCCCTTTATGGATTGCTCACAAGTTTATAAGCTTCTGAACCATTCCCCTGTCCTAACACACCAGCACTTTCTGTTTGTGCACCTTCTTTCACATGCACCTGCGTAACCTGCAAACGGGTGTGAGTCCAGACCTGCACTGAGTCCCTGGTGCTGCTTCGATGGGACCCCCCAAGCATGAAGGCACAAGGCCCACCCAGGTACTGTCACAGGACAGTGAGGAGGTGACCACAGCCTTGATTTTGTTGCTGCCACAGAACAGCAGTCATCAATACAAGAACTTGCAGGAAAAAAAAATTAGATCAACTATCTTTCACATTCCCTGTGAAAAGATGCAGTGTACCAATTATTTTAATGTCTGCTAACATCTGGGCTTCTATGCTTACAAGGGAGCCAGGGCTGTATTGAATTATCACTGAGAAAAAGATCTTTCTCCTTTTCTATGTCGAATACATTCAGGTGAGTAACTCCTTTCCAAAGATGAAATTGTAAGTTGGGCTTGAAAATAAAGCAGTTTTCCTGCTTCTGTCCTAGCATTTACAAAGTCTGATACCAGGTTTTTAAAGCCTTAAATGTTCCAGGAGATGAAAGTATTAACTACTAAATGGATTCAATAAAACTCATCTTCACATGGCTCACAAGAGACTGAGCATTTAAAATTTACATTGCATACATTTTCTAGTAATTTCCTGGAAAATAAACTAATAAATTCTGAATTAAAAGATTTTGCTATGCCTTCCTTTATCTAACGGGCAGAGCTCAGTGTGCAGCTAGTTTCCACCATATATCCCTCCTGCATCTGCAGCCATTGTTCATCCTCCCCAGGCCATCAGACACCCTTCTTGGCTCACGAGCCACACACCTACCCACAGCCTGACTGGGACCGCAGCACTTGCCTTCCACATCCATTTCTCTAATGCACCAGCGGTTCACAAAGAGGAACACAAACCCCTTTCTTGTTAATCAATCACTTACAGCAGCCCACATTAGATAAGGAAAAACAGCTTTTACATTCTTAGAGAAGATATTCTGACCTTGTCCTTAAGAGCCAGTTTGTACATCCAGCACTCCCACAAGCAGCCACCACCCTAAGTAGGAGCCACACCAGGCTTTTGGAGCAGACTGTCTCAACATGAATCTCACAGGCCATGAGGATGTGGCAGTTTCAAACACAGCTCCTGCATTACGGGGAAAGCAAACAGAAAAATGAGTGTTGCTATGGGTTTTCAAACCTGCATACCAGCCTCTTGCTACTTGTAAGTGCCACCACCCCAACCCTGCCTCCTGGCAAAGCCATTTCCTGCACCTGCAAAGCCCCATCTCCTCAATCAGCACTAGCACATTCCCACTGGCCCCACGATGCTTGATGATGAAGTTTGTGACGCAGCTCAAACACACAGGGGCTCAGAAATATGAGCTGGTTATGTCCGGTGAGGTCCCAGCTAAGCAATGGATGATCAAAATATCTATCCATCAATGATGTTTCAGAAGCAGCTCATCTGGATCAGCCTTTTAAATCACACCTTTCCTTCACATAAATAAACAAGCAGGAACTCAAGGCTGCTTTAATACAGAGTCAGACAAAAGACACACCGGTATCTGCAGGCACACTAATGCTTTGTGAACACAGTTTATAATGAACTGTGCACACTCTTAAGGTGGCCAGGCTGGCCTTTCAGCAGATATGGAGATTTGCTTCAAGACCTGGGGTCAGGAGAGAGAGCTGCTTTCCAGGACTGTGTGGATACTCCCCAGGAGCACCACTTCAGGGGTTTTTTTTGGAAATACTTCTTTGAGAACTGCACTGATGTAGAAAATATGCTGCAAGGATTGCTGCAAAAAGATGATCCAACATTCAACATCCACTTTAAATCCAATGCATGATTTCCAGAAAATCCCTGACCTCCATGGCTCCATCAATACCAAACACTGCCAGCACCATGTCTGGTCACTTGGAACAAGTCTCTGTGGCAAACATGCTTGACTTCATAGCTTAACTGTAGAGGAAAAGCTTTTTTGCCAATAGTTTAAAGATTCAGGACAAGAAATCTGCATATTTTCGGGGATCACCTACCAACATCCCGGTCAGCAATTTAGGTCACACTAGTTTTGTTCTTCTGCTCCAAAACAAGCAGTCAGCTCCAGCCGACAGGGCTGGATTTAGTATGCATCAAACCAGGTCATTAACAGAGAGAGGCCAAGAACCTCATGCTGTGCTTTTTGTGCTGAGAATGCACATGATAGATGAATATGAAACACGGAGAAGATACAAATGGAGAGAAGGCTGACTGTGAGAATGAAGCCAGGGCTGTAAAATCCAGGAGACCAGGTGTACTTTTCCAAGATGGCTATTAACACATTCTAGCAATTTCTACCATCTTGAAGTCCCTGGAGATATGGTGTGGGAGAACAACCTTGGAAGTCCTGAACAAACATAACACTTGAGCATGAAAATAAGATCTACAATAGGGTAATTATAAATTCTCACACATTAAAAAGGAGTGCTTAAGCTTTGTCTCATATATAAATAAAATAAAAGCTGTATTTCCCCTCTGCTCCTGCACCGTGACAGAGGTGACAATGGTAAAAATGGCAGGTGAACAAGGAAAATTGGTTGTCCTTAAGGGACCGTCTACCATCAAAAAACAGGTGACTGAGTATTCAATTCCCACTTTACTTTCGAAGATAAACTAATAAAACAACCTCTATTTCGGGGCATAATGGAAGTTTGTACAATTCCAAGAACCAATGCTCCACCTTAGTGTAATTACGCTGTGTGAACAACTCACATGGAGAAAGGCCACTTTCTACATCAAATTCAGCAGGTGTCAGTAACTGGAGCAGATCCCTTATAGCATTGCTACATGTAAAATGATGAAGGAATACCAGCTTAAAGGTGCCAATGAGGATTTGGGTCTCCAGTCACAGCTCCCAGCTCTGCCACTGACTTCTCAGATAACAGTGAACATTTCCCTTGAGCTCTTTCCCTCCACAGAAGCCTTTCAGGACTACATTTTTCTTCATACACAAGAATTTCACTTCTGAGAGGTAAGTACCCTACACTTAAAAATGGGGCAGGAAATTATGCTGATTTAAGTCTCTCAATCATCAGTAGCTTTGCTTTCTGGCTTCTGAGGACCTCTAAAACACTCTGGTGCTGTTGTTTATCACTGACATTCCCAGATGTGTTTTCTCAGCAGATTTCCCTATAAATTATAATATTTTTGATGACCTACATCTGGAGCAGTGCGCTTCCCAACATGGGAACTCATTGACTGACTGCTGATTAGATACATACAGATATTAAAAAAATTGCTTCTATAACTGTTTCTGAAACACATGCTGGAAATTCTTCTTCTGGCAAATACAGTCTTATTTTTCATTACAGTTCTGTTGCTTGAATGAAACAACTACCAGGGTATTATTTGGAAATACTCTGATGCCCACTGAAACAAACCTGATCGATCCCTAAAAATACACACAGACTAAAATCAGAGTGATGGACCTGCAGTTTAAGTACTCAGGAGTTACTGCTATAGGAGAAGCAGAAATACAAGGTCAGACCAGCCCAGAAACAAGGGATAGCATGGTGGTTCCTACCTGCACCTAGGACCAAATGCTCTGGGATCATCACTGGATGCCCCTTGTTCTCCTGCTGACCTTTAAGATGTTAGTTGGGATTTCTAGACCTCCACTAAGACTGCTGCATGTCCCTTCACCATATTTCATATTCATTTTATATTTTAAAAAATATCAATTTTCCATCATAAGAAGAGACTGTGCTGGCATGTCTTGCAGCCCAGCACAAGATGGAAGATTCCCAAGCAAGCATGGGACATCTCAGCCACCCCCCAGCAGAGCAGTGACACTGATGGCAGCTCTCAGCCTGGACTGTGTCCCAGACTTGGTACATCTCCCATCACTTCGGGTACTGGCAGTCAGATAATCTTGGAAGCAAACAACCAGAACTTACAGTAACTCTGCTGTCCTGGGAATAGCCACAGCTAGAGAAGATATTCCCCACATCCTCATTTTCCAGCAACCTGCCTGCAGTGCGTCGCACCCGCAGAAGCTTACTGCTATGCTTTACACATGTATATGTGCATATACATGGATATGCTTGTGTCTGTACATATACATTTGGAAAAATTGTGTTGCCAAGTGCACAGCGACTGCTACAGTAGTAAAGTCAAATATGAGACAGTCACATTGCAGATCTGATCCTCCACACGGCTGTTGGAGCAGAGTGCTCCAGAAAGCCTCCAGATGGTACTTCTGGCACTGCTTTATTTTATTTGCCAAGCCCCCCCCCGAAAACAGTATGCAGGCATCGAGTTAATAAAACTAGCTGCTAGGCATGAAGGGTTAACAGTTCATCTAGAAAGATTAATTTATGCTCAAAACCCATTCTGTTGTCACTTACCAAGAGAAAAAAAGTTAAGCACTGTAAAATGGGCAGCAATAATTGCATTTCCTTAAGGACGTGTCTGGCAAGAGGTCACTATCTGTTCCATGAAGTACGTGACCATGATACTGTCATTTTGACAGCATCAATGTATGTAGTCATTAATCTTACAAGTTAAAAACCTATAAATCTCTGTTAAACCCACTGCCATTGATTAGGAATTACATTACCACAATACACAGAAGCCTTTTAATTTTGTTTTTCCTCCAAAATGAATAAACAGGTCTGTTCAGTTTATCTTCTCCTATGCTGGAGTGATAAAGGGCAAAGCCATTTCATGTCTATGCATCATTGTTTTGGAACAAAATCATACCTAAGAAGCTTGGGAGAGGGGAAAATGAAGAAAAACTTCTTAAGAGTATCAAACACAGAGGCAGAATTTTTCAAGCCTTGAATCTTGTAAATTTGGTTGATACAAACCCAGTGAATAATCCAGCAGGTCTTCTTATGAGAAAGATAAGCAGATAAAGATCTAACACGACAATTGTGCTTATTTTTTAATGCTTGTAGCTATTGGAAATATTCCAGATTGATCAGTTATCCAGAGAATCAGCCTTCCAAGGCAACATAGATAGTTACTCCTCACTACAGTAATAACTCAATTCACACAAACAACCAGGAAACCCACTGCTTTCTACTGAATTTTGAAATTTTTTGAGTGCTACTCTGAAAAGTAGAAGCTGTACCCTTTCACCATACAGGTAATTCCATCAGGGTATAGTTCAACACACAAATACTCTCCTAGACCAGTCAGGCTGGTCTGGTATCCAGCCTGTATTTCAGTATCTCCACTACAAAACCCCTCTAATTTTGGTGTCATCAGGTCACCACTTCATCTTGTTCAAGTATTGGGTGAGTGTGGGGAAAGGGAGGGAGGCAAGTAAGGCCTTTTTGATAATTAACTATAAAATTGGAAACTATTGTTCAGAATTAACCATCTGTCAATTTTATTCTTGGGAGGGTACATACAAGAGAAAACTGCTGAGAATAGGGACTCATTGACAATAGCTTTCTGGATTACATTTCTTGTAAACAGCCAAAAAACAAGAATGGGAGAGCAAGCACCCATGGGTACACTCCCAAAGCAAAACCAACATCCCAGCTGCATTCTAGCCATTCCAGTAGGAAAAAAGAGCTAAAGGACTGAAAGTTTTTCATCTCTACCTTCTTCACTCATATTTTCTCACAATGTCCATCTCCTCTAACTACCCATTGCTTCAAACACGGGTAAAAACTCAGCAGGTTTGTCAGAGTTCGGATAAAAGTACCTCAATGGAGGGTAATTAAATGTAGCATATGTTCTCTTTTAGTAGTTGTTTACAGCTAGAAGATCAAATGGTTCTCTCAGACTTTGATCTTGATGCTCCTCCTTGAAAAAACACACAGACAAGTTCAATGGATCCTAGTTACAATTTCTTAGGGATGATGTTGATTGGATGCAGCTCCCCTTACGAGCCACACATCTTGAGGTGGAAGAGAGGAAACAAAGTCAGTTTTTCCAGTCTGGAATGGGAACATACTACCAGTTAAATTAAAAAGGAGTGAAAGGTCAGGGTGCAAATACAGTAATTTAGGAGCAGAAGTTAAAGCAACAGCCATTCAGTGTCTCATCCAAATCTCAGAGCTGTTCTCTGGTGTGCTGAGAACTCCTTCGCCCTGCTCCTGCTCTGAAGTTCTGAAGTGCTGGTTGACCTGGGAAGGGACCAACCACACCATCATCACTACAACTGCCACTAAGTGCAGTAGCACTTTTTTTCAAATATGAAAGGACAGATATTTTGTGTAGGAAATCTATTGGCACTAACAAGCCTTATGTAAAAGTTTTGTAATGGTTCGATATAGTTACCATTAGGAAATTTTTCCTAATTTTCTGGCTAAGCTCTTGCTCTAAGGACATAAGGCATGTTGTGTACCTTAAATAGTCCCCAGGACCCAGCCCAGCCAAAGAAAACTATGGGAGACTGACAACAGTCAACAACTTAATTTGCCTGAGGGCTAGAAAGTCAGAGAGTAGAAAAAGACCTCTGAACACCAAGTGGCCTTAATAAATAGCCCCCTTCAGAATCATTATAGCTGAATCTTGCTTTTCACTGTATTACACAGACACCAGGAGTCACTTAGGAGCTTGCCAGTTCTCAAATTGGCCAGCAAACCAAAGTCAATCCAATTGGAGTTGGAACAGAAACATTTGCCAGAGTGAAGTGGACCACACAAGATCAATACTATAGATCCTGGGACAAGGGAAAATTACTGTCTGAAGAAGGAAACAAATGAGAAAAAAAGTCCCAAATCAATTATTGCCAGAATCTGGGGAAAAATGAAGTAGAACATGGAATAGCAAAATGGTACTTATGTGTGTAAGTGTGAAATGAGTAGACAAGGGGGAAAAACTCACATATATTTACTATTTGTACACAGAACACTAACTCCTACTCCACATCCACACAGCTCCTTCCATGGCTGTACCTATGTGTAGGGAGGACATATGCATTGGATTCAAAGGGAAAATAGTAAAATTTCATGATAAAAGGTGGGAAAGTTCATTCCTGCAAATGCACCTTTCCAAAGAGCACAGAACAAGTACACCTGAGCAATCCTATGGGATTTTGAAGATAAGCAACCTCCATGTGCTGAGTCTACCTCTAATACTAAATATGGGGTTTGATAACCCATTCCTTGCAGAAGGATACAGATAACAGGTAACAAAAGCAACAGCTAATGACTCTTAAACTACTAACCTGTGACAAACAGGTTGCCAAAAGATGAGCTTTTGGTATTGAATAATACAGTAACCCTTATAAAAATGGAATAGGAGTAAAAACTGAAACTCCATGATGAGGTCAGACACATTTTCAGGGATATACACACATTCAGGATCAAACCTTAATCAGCCAAATGATTTATAGTGCTTAAGGTGGTATTTAATCCCATGGATTTGAGTCTACATGATCAAATTTCAATAGTTTGCCTTTCAAATCACCTAATGACAACGTCTCAAATGACAGAGGTGAACAGGGGAGGAAAATTCTATTTTGAACACTGTTCAGCTTAGACCACAAAAGAATTACGCAGTTTATGGCTTACTGCAATGGGTTCAGAAATTTTTCTATAGGTATCATCTGAGAGACACTGGCCCTTCCAGTTATAGCAACAAGCAAGGTGGCTTCATTTGCTCTCTCCATGTGCGAAGCAATGGGCTATCTTATCAAAGACTACAATATAGTTTGTAAGGCACCCTGGCAAACTAATGTTTTACCAATGACTAAAGCCAGAGATTCTGTTTGTGTGTTAGTTAGTTGCTAAAGATAATTCTTTTACAAAGTTCAGATTGCCAAGGACTCCATTTTTAAGTCAGACTAATCTTGCTATCTTTCCCTAGCCAAATTTCTAATGATTGCAACTTCAAGAAATTCTGTGAACAATCTCTCTTTATTCAGACAATTCCTAGATCACTTGTGTGCCAAATTCAAGCCTTCTTAGTCTTGTTCACACTGGGGTGCAGATTACGAGCCAACAGCTATCAGCTGGCACAGTCTGCCCTGCATATGGTGAACTCCTTATATTTTCTTGTACATGTTCACTGACATAACAGGATTAATAAATGTTTTCCCCATACCAAATATGATTTCTATGCACAAGGCACAGGTTTAGCAAGCATTCTGGCAATGCCTATTAATCATTGGTACTGTCAGTGCAGTGACAAGAGTCCTTCAAACACACTCATGGAAACCACCAGCTGGTCAACACCAACAAGACTGCCTGAGTTTGTCCATAGCCATTTGCCAAGTTCCTCATTTCATTTACATAAAGTTCAAAAGTTTCAGCACATTTTTATATAACAGTATGTATTAGAACAGAGTTGCTGCTAAAAAAACAACCCCAATGCAGTAAAAGTTGGAACTAGGGGTGCCTCTGAAATAGGAGCACCAACTAGTAAGCTCATGTACAGCCAAATAGCAATAATGAGGGTCTGTGACATCATGAAATACCAGATCATTTGCTGGCACAAATCACAGCAGCTAAGGAAGAAGCTCTAATTTGCTGATTAAAAGCAGTTAAACATTTGAACCAAGGCTTGTGTCTAGGGGTAGCTTTCAAAAGTGGAGAAAGTTCCTGGTGGAACTAAGAGCTTAGAACAACAGAAGAAAAAATATTTTGGAGCAGTGACCCACGTAGAAACGCAGTATAGTACAACTTCTTTTGTGTCTATTAGTTCTGACATGATATTAATCTAATTATTTGGACAAATAAGGACTAATACAAGTCCCTGAAAACAAAAAGGAATAAGCCTTAGATAACAGGCTTGAAAATTGGACAAGTTACCCAAAACAGACATCCTGCCCTGGAGAAGGTGCAGTGGACCTGGGACATCATTTAGTACCTCTTGGCAGTGTCATCAGCAACCTCCTGTGTTCTCAGCAGGGCAACTACCTCCTGAGCTGAGGCCTCTCCCCTGTCCTGGGAGTGGACTTCTCTGCCAGGAACAGTGCACAGAAACATAAACAAGTCATCTTTTCTAACACACACCACTGTTTGCCAATGTAGTCTCAGAAACCTCTCCACCTTACAACCACACCACGTGCTGCTCCCCAGAGGTGCAGCAGCCAGACACAGCACTGCTCTGGGCTCCTCTGGCAGCAGGAGCAGCACGGGGACACACTGAGGGTTTACAGCATTCACCCCCTTCTGCCTCAGAAATAACACAGAAAGGAGATGGAGAGCCAGGCAGCCTTAGGAAGGGGTGCACAGGGCAGTGCTAGGGAAGGTAAGGAGCCAGTGCCCAAATCAAGACTCCTGAACCAGAGTCAGAGCTCTGCCTGCCCCATATCAAGATGCAGAGGACAAGATTGCAAACTTACTGCATTGTCTTTGTTGACATGGACTTAATTAAAAAAAGAAAAAACAAAAAAACTCAACAAAAACAAATCCTCCTCCTCCAAATACTTAACCTGAAAGACCTCAATCCCTCTGTCCATCAGGGGTCCTTCCTCACCCCGTCTTGGGAGTCTCTTGGCCAGCATGGTCTGCAGCTCATGTTTTACCATGACAGGCTCCTGCTCTAATCCTGACTTATGCTAATTGATCATTAGGACAAATGGCTTCTTGGTGTCTCTCCAAACCAATATTTCACTGCCTTCAAACCATTCAGTTGTCCTTCCCCAGAGCAAAAGTCCATATGAAGTGCCTGGTAATCAGCAGGATTGTGGTGAAGGACAGCAGTGCATATCCTCTGACAGTCAGTTAATAAATCTTTATGAATTTCAGTGGAATTGCACTGATTTGCACTAGCTGAAGATTTGGACAAGCATCTTTCCCCAGTGGGACCCTAAAGAAGCTTTATATTGTTTTTTTCTTTATACTGTTTTCAAGTCACCTATTAACCTGGTGACATTCACACCAAGATGATCTGTAGTGGTTCATTCCAAGTAGGTAACAGCCTCCACAGCAGCAAATCACCACCAGCATCTGGCTCTCACACCACATAAGGCTGTAAAATACACCTCTTAAAGAGAGGTGCACCCAGAAATGCTGCAGCTGGGACTGGAGACACATCCACAAAGGTCAACTCAATATTGCTGCCAAATCCTGCCTTGCCTCCCCTTCAAGATTGCCCTTTGGAGCAGAATTGGTGCCCCTTTTTAGCACGGGGATTGCATTGGTGGTGGTAGTCATGCAGGCAGGACAGGAGAGTATTTCCCACCTACATGTGTGGGTGGAAAGCCAGTAGCTTGATAGGTATTTCCACTCACACCAGTGCCTGGTATGAGCAGGAGGTACTCAGCAGTTCTGGGCCTCCTGCATCCATCACACAGAGCAGGAAAAACTTCTCTCTGCCTTTACCACTCCTCTTTAAAAGATGTTTAGAGGAGAATCTCTTGTCTACTCAAAACAGATATTTATGGGGTTGAATAAAAAGGTTAAACAATGACCTTAAGGTAATTTTGGCAGAAAAATAGAAAAGGCAACAGGACACTTTTGCTTTTGCTTTGGCAAGTCTTGTCGTCCAGTGGTTATCCTGGCAGACAGCACATAAGACCTCTGTCATGGCCAGATGATTTCCAGCAAATCGGACCTTGGCACTTTGAACTTTAAGCTGGAAAACTTATATCATTTCTCCACTGCTGTTCTCCATGGATTTTATAGCTCTGTGGAGACTGGTTGAGGAATTGTGAGCTTTTGCTGGCAGCCTTGATACATTTAATGCCCCTTTTCAGGCTGTCAAGCTGACTCGAGTGAGTGTTTTGGGAAACAAGCATAGTTATTGCTTCCTATCCAAAAGAAAACAGCTGTGGGAAAGCTAAGCACACCTGCCTAGCAATAGGTAACCAAACGCCAAACTGCACAAGTCCTGGGCTGCAGTCACTGCTGACACCACCTCTTCCATCTGTGGCTACACCATGCAGTCAGACCACAGGATACCTTCCCTGCACACCATGCCACCTCACTACTGATCTCCACCAGCTGTGCCAGATTTATCTTCAGCAGAGACCATCCATCCCACTGGCCACACAGGAGTTTAAAGACAGCCTAAGCACCCCACAAAAGAAGAAAACTATCAAAGTCAGACAGCTCTTACACCATTTAACAGCCATTACACCCTTCTGCATCACCCCAAGCATTTTCCAGGTACTGCATCCCTCTGCAAAGGGGTTCTCTTGCCCCAGGAAACAAGCATTTCACAGGCTTTGTTATAAACAAAGCAATAGCATATCTACAGGCAGTCCCTCCCAGCCAACAACTCCACCCAAGAGTGGGGACAGCCAGCCTGACTGGGCCACTTTAACATACAGAAGTAACAGTCAGTCACTGTAAGTCAAAATTTCTGTAGTCCATCACACCCCTGTCTGGCAGAAGCATTATTCCACAGTCTAAGCATTTGTCATGGCAAAAAAACCCAAGCCTCTCCCCAACAGAAGTCCAGAAGGAGCTGTATTCTCCAGTGGAGGTTTGCAACCAGGCAGATTTTTAATTAAGTGGAAAGGGCAGAATCCACAAAATGATTAAACATCTGCCAGGTGCTCACCCACTTGCCTGCAATTCCCTGCAGATGGCCAGCTTTTAACCACAACTCACTCCAAAGGCAGGGGATCAGCTTTGCCTCTTCAGCTGACACTTAAAAGATGTTGCTGAAACACACATGAGCTTGTTTTCTCTCCTACTATGCATCATTAGATAACCTTATGAGTATTCATACTTTTGAAGAATTGCAAAATGGACATACACACTGGAAGAATACAGCAGTACCCAGCTGCAGCACCAGCCACACCTGCCTTTGCTATGGGTCCCAGCTCACACCCTCAGATCTACAGTGTCATCCAGCTGTGCCCAAAGAACAAATTTGTCCCTCACCTCATTAAAAAACCAGCTCATTTTAGGTCAAACCAAATTGTCCATGTGCTGAACACCAGTGCATTACAGGTCAGAGCCAGGGCCCCATCTTAGCTCACTCACAGCTGTGGAGGAAGCAGCAGGAGGTCCCCTGAAGTGGCAGTTCTGGCCATAGTACAGCCAGAAACACACCACATCACTACATCCAGGAGAAGCCCTTCACCCTGACATAGGCATCAGCACAGCAAATCAAAGGTTCAGGCCCCTTCACAATTACCCAGTGCCCCAACCGAATCCATGCAGCACTGGGCAGCAGAGCTGGATTCAAGTGGCATGAGGGACCTCCAAGGACTACACAATGCTTTTGAACATAGTAAATACTCAGAACATACCCACCTCAGGGCAGCACACCAATAGGTTTGTGCTTCTCTCTTTGTCCGAGTCACTTGTCTGCCTTGTCTCCAAAATACCAGGAGGTACCAAGACCCCTCTGCAGGTTTGTTTGCTCCAAAGCACAGACTGTACTGGAGCACTCCTTGTACAAGCACTACACACTAGCTGTGTGCTAGCACTCGTCACAATATTTGTCTTTAGCACCCTAGCCTGTCTTAAACCACACTGGCTGTGCCTCTGTCTGCCGAGCTGTCTCATTACACATGATTCTGTTTACACACAAGCTGTTAGTTCTTCGTGCTGCTCAGTGCTATCTTTGCAGAGCCTCTTCCCTGGGGATTGAGGCGTACCATCTGAAATGCTTGTGCTTTATATCGCCTCTCCTTTTTGCATTCAGCATCATGCACTGCCCTATTATCTGCCAAGAAAGGACTTATCCATGCTCCTATCTCACCAGCTGTACATCAACACAGCAGCCTTTATCACTCTTGGTTTGCACCAGACTCAAGGTTTTAACTTCAGGCAAAACCAGCGCAGCAGGAGTTCAGAAACAAGGTCTAGAAGGATGATCCTGGAGTGACCCTACTGCATCGACAGATGAGGGCTGACCACTGGAGGCAGGGCCTGGCTCTCCTGTCTTTGTCAAGGCTGGCACAAGCTTTGGAGCTAGATAGACTGACTATTTAGATGACTGTTACACACACACCTCACCTCCAAGAAATGGGCATCGCCAGTGGAGACCTGGCTCTTCACTGAAACCCTGTTTCCTCTCAATACCGCATACCAGAGCTTTTCAAGGAGTTGAGAATTTAGGACCAAATACTCATTTCAACATAAAGCCTTTTTTTGAACATCCAAGAGTCCCTCTGTACTAGTTTTTAATTGCAATTTCTCACATTCTGCAGCTGACAAAGCAATGTGATTTGCTGCCCAAGCACACTGCACAACACCACTTACCCAAAGGGTCTGGAAAAAGGGTGGTGAAGGAGGAAAACAGCATTTCTGGGTATAGCTGTGGTTAGTATGTTCCCCTCCCTCTACTCCTGAGACAAAAAAAGCCCTGACCTCTGTGTCCCTGCAGGGTGGCCACCCTGGGCAAAGGATGGCAACTTCTCCCTAGATTTTGTGCTCCAAGTCCAAACATTTACTGTCAGTAAATAAATGGGATTGATTCATTCTTCCCCTTCACCAAACAATGAGATAAGAGCACTGGTCAGTGTCAAGTGCTCCTGAATAACAAATGCAGTTGGCATTGGGATTGCTAAGGCTAGTAAGGAAGAATTTTTTCACTTGGCAAATATATTCTCTATCAGCACAGGTCAAGCACTGGAAAACATATTTCCAAAGGGAAATGCTTTTACTGTTCAAGACTTACTATTTCTTCATACAGAGATAGCCAGAGGATCCCATCAAGAGGTATCAAATGCATAGAAGAGGTTCTTAAGCAGTGTTCTTTGCTATTTGCTTTAGAAGGGAAACCAGTAATTAAAGCTTCTTCCAGAGATGCTCTGAGCCTCAGAGGGTGAGCTGCAAGAAATCTACAGTCAGACTGTGGGTCTGCTGAGCCCCCAGTTCCACTTGCCAGCAGGGCCATGCAGCAGGACTTCACCTCCCCACCCTCTGCTCAGCTCACACGGGGGACAGAGAAACAGCACAGTGTCACACACCCAAAATTTGTGTCCCACCTAAGACCTGGGTGCTCCCTCATCAGTGTCAGCCTGTCCCCAAGGTTTGCAAGAGGTGGGAAGAAAGAAAGCATTAAATGAGAAAGAACCAAGTGCTGAGCAGGGCCAGGAATCCCATTGCCAGGCTCTGCTAGCTCAAGAACATACACACAGTTAGAACCTTTGAAAGAAGTCTGTTGGGCAACCAAACAGCTCTGGAAAGTCACCACATTTTACAAATCCCCCTCTGCCAGGAAAATATTCCAGCAAAAACAAATATTGTGAGCCCCATGTAACATACACATATCCCATGAAAATCACTGGTTGTTGTGGATTTCCCCAATCAGCATAAGACATGGCCCTCTCCTTTCTGAGGGACTTTGATTAAAAGCTACACCCTCAAACTGTTGCTGAAGAGAGAGGACAGAGCCTACGTATTGCAGAAAAGGACTTCTGCTGCTTTTTTATTAGCTTCAGTAAAGTCAGCTCTATTCATTAAAGTACCTAAATACTTTAGATCACTGTAAAGAAGTGAAGGTCTCTTCTAACCAAAACAATTCTGATTCATAGACCTAAATGTGAGGTGTGTTCAAAGATCTGTCCTGTCCAATGCATGTAGAAGGTGCTAAGGTGTGGGTCCTACAGCAAGCTTATTTCTCACACACACAATTTGGCTTATCCTGAAACCAACTATAGTATATATATCATGCTAATACTTAGGTCAGAAACAATCAAGTTAAACAAATTCAAGCTCAATTTGAATTTTTAGTCTTGATTGTGGTTATATATTTGCCTTAAAAGACATCTGGTTCTCAGAAAACCCCAGGCACCAGCTCAATAAATTGGGGCACTTAGTCTCAAGCTGAGCACTCAAAGTGAGAAGGAAGCCATAAGCACTGCTGCTGAGCAGAGATCTGGTAAAACAAATGCTTCCCAGCTCCCAAATTATAGAGAATTTGGATAGAGTTCCTTATTTTGTAAAAGTGAATTTATTTTAATTAATCATTTGGCATGACTTCAGCTATATACAGTGTATATGTTATATATCCTGCTTAAATTATTTAGACAAAACTAGTAAATCTGATAATTCGGGACTGCATATAGCCAATTAGATTTACTGGATGATACACCATAATCTGATCAGTCTCAAAGGATTTGACTTGTTAGCATTTCAAAAGCATAGAAGGTTTTTGAATAATTTATTACATTTCTTTCAAGCTCATATTTGTTAACTCATTATGTAAAGATAAGGCAGATGTTTTACAAGTTAAAATAGATATGCCACAAGTCTCTGTATTACTCTGTTTCCAAAGATCCCCTTTGACAAGTAGCTCAGCTGAACATAATGGGCAATGAAAAACATTAGGAGGAGCTGAAGGTAGTGGCTTTCAAACTTCAGTCCAGAGATACAGGGATTTCCCTCACACCCTCTGCTTTCTGAGAAATAGTCTTCTCATTTACTCCTCCCTGGATTCCTGTCTCTGGCCTATTTACCAAGTTTAACACATCCAATTATGCTTCTGCTAGAAAATATGGCAACATTTCTTGCATCAGAATCTCTGGAAATCAAAACATGAGCTTGATTAAACCAATCTACACAAAACCAGATCAACCTGATGCAGGCATTCCTCACCCTGCCCACTACGGTGACTTGCAAACTGGCATTTGCTCACCCTGTTAAATACCAGACAGTGCGATGTCTTTGCTACAAGGTCAGTCGTTCCCAGGGAGGTTCCTCACTGGCATCCCAGGAGGACACCTTCTTCCCAGCGTTATTATTGCTTTGTTCTCATTCTGCCCAGGAATAAGTAATTCACCAGAGGTTTGAATTCCTGTGAACAAACTTTACTGAATTCATTTGGAAAAGGGCACACATTCATTACGTGATCTCTTCTCTGGAGCTCAAGGCAGAATAATCCCCAAGGGCTGCAAAACCACTTTTCCCAGCACATGTCCCTCTTCTACTCTGAACTGAGCAATGGCTCCAGAGTGGCCCTGTGCCCAAAGGTACAGGGATGCAGAAGTGAAGCAGAACCTTCTCTCCCTTTACTAAGTAAGGATGCTAACTTTCACAACTCTCACAAATCTGATAATTCACTGTAAAACATTTTTACCTGGATTTCTTTTGCAGCTTAAGCTGGACTCACTAAGCCATTTTTAAGTGCACTTACCCCAAATGTAAATACATTTCTGGTAAACAGGTTATTTCTTTTTGTAATGGCTTTTCTCTGGGAAAATGTGTCCATGGTATCATTTCCACTTCCATTACAACTCCCTACATATTATTCAAATATGCTGCTATTCTGATTTTACTCCAAAGAACCAGCTGCCTTGGGCAGTAGAGTAGGTGCTGCACACACTGAGACTGACTGGCCTCAGCACAGAAAAGGAGGTCAGCACCAGGAACAACCCAATGCTCCTGCAGAGCATGCTCCTCTGAGAGGCTCACCATGCCCCACATGGCCAATCAACATTTCTTGGTACATGAAAGGAGGATTAAGAGTCAAATATATCAGGAAATGGATACAAGCATCCTTCTGAAACACCTTTTCTACCTGAAATGTTTCCAATATCAAATTCAGAAACATTTCCCATGCTAGGAGCCCATTTCAGTTTTAGGGATTTCCTGACAAGCGAAACTGACAATCACTGAAATAAATGTGCAGAGTCATTCTGAAAACACAGAGCTACAATTGTCAAGACAGACTGTAAGAAGCAGCCTGCTTTCAAGGACAGTGTCAGAAGGCTCCTATCTATCTAGAGTGCTTCTTTGTTTCCTTACTGCCAGTGCTAGTTGAGACATGATATGCCTCAGCTGCACCAAGAGAGGTTTTCTCCCAATAACAAGCACTTCATGACAAACACCCAAATCTCCTAACAGAAGCTTTCCTCACCTTTGTTGTCTGGCACAGAGTAAGAGAGCACACCAGGTACCACAGGGTTCCTGTTCCCATCCCTGTAGCCCCTCAAAGAAAAGCATCATTAGGTTCTAGTATAAACTCAAAGCTCACCACTACAGTATGTTAACCAAAACAGAGCCAAGTTACTTAATATTATATTTAGAGATCAACTAGTCACCAACTGGGGTCACCTAGAAATCTACAGTGAAATTAATCTCATCTCACTGTAAGTAGCTAAAAGTTATCACAGTTGGAATATGATGGATCTTGGGCTGTTTCTCTCTACACCCATGCTATAGACAGCAGACAGCTAACCTAAATTGATCAGATGTCTAAACCTAGGGTGATATGAAACTTACTGTTCTTCAGTTAGAAGAGTGACTAAATTCTGCACATTTACACAGCAAATATCCCTATGATATGCACAAAGCAAGATTACAGTCTTGCCCATATGGACAAAAAGGGAAAGAAGAAATTATTTAGTGATTTCCTAGAAGAGAGAGCACTTCTGCTGCAAAAGATGTCCTAGTATGCCAGGTCAAGAGATTCAGACACAACTTGAAGAGATGTTTGCTGGAACTGAAGGCTACTTGAAAGCAAAATTGTATTAGCAAAATTAGCAAAAGCTACAGACGTGTAAATGAGAACACTGTGACCCAGCAAGTGTACTTCATGAATAAGCATCCCTTCTCTAAGCAAGGGTTGGGCCCATATGAGGAAATTCCTGCTGTTTCCAGTTCAATGTTGTGCTACTCAACAATCCTTCAGCAAAAACCAGCTATTTAAGCATCCTGCAAACCAAGACTAATAGCACTTGCTATCACAGGTCATGCCAAATGTCTTTCTCCACTATAAGTCATTGATAATTTTTGAGGGTCAGCAGTTAAAGTTTGGTCAGACTACATGGTGAGCAGCAGCACCAGGCAGAAAAATCTTTGTATGCAGGTACATAGTAAGATGGCATTACAGCACATACCAGTGACAGTGCTCATGTGTAATATTGATCTAAAAAGAAAACCAATTATAAAGCTGGAATGATCCCAACATTTAATACTATTCCTTTAGCAATCTAGAATATTTTTTTTGAAACATTAATGAGCTTTGAATTAACTCATTAAGTAAAAAGCAAATTCTGATCCAGGAAGCTGTATTTTATCTCAATTCCATTTTCAAAACCATCTGGATGTAAATCACACAGATAAACTAATGTCAAAAATACGTGGCTATTGCTAATTATGGTATGCTCTGCTGTTTCTCCCACCACCTGCTATTGATGACAACATTACTCAAGAATAAAGCTTGATTAGATCAATGAATAATTTTAGACTGTTTTCTTCAGATTGCAAATAATCTGAGCAGATTTTTCTCTCCAAGTTGTTATTTAAAATTAGTCACAATGGTTTTGGTGACTAATTCCTGATCTGTAACTTGTTTATGAACCCTGTGTTACAAGTGTTTGAGATTTGAAATTCAAATCCTTGGTGCACAGCTTAGATTTGACATGTAACTCAATAGCACTTTACTCCTTGACTACATAACAACACAATCACCATCACAGGATTAATATTTGCATTTTTAGACTCAAAGCTTACTTTCTACCAACTTGTAACGGTTGCTTACAGTTTGCTGCATCTTCCCAGACCATTCAAAGTACACAGAAACAGTGCAAACATTAAGGATCTTGCAGTTGCTGGTAGGAGGAAAAAATTGGAAGAGGTAAAGAATTGTCTGAGATTACAGGAGTATCTTCAAAATAGGCAGTTAAGCCAGAAGCAGGATCACCTATTCCTAGCACTCCTTCCAAACAATATATTCACTACTGGTTCAACACAATAGGAGCCTTCACAAGCACACGTAGACAAAGATAGAGACCTTCTGAAAACAACTGTTCTCAGCACTGTTCATCTCAGCCATCTTCCCACATAGGTGAGAGTGGCTCTGTTAAGAGCACTATTCCTATAAATAGTCACACATATGCACTGTTCACCGGAAGCTTCAGCTTCCTCACATCCCCCTCCATCTTTCAGCCTCCACAACATGGACCAGTTTCATTTTGAAAATGAACATATTTGAAAGCACCACATACATATGCAAGGTACACCCCACATGGGAGACAGCCCAAAGTGAAGCAGGAGTATTTCTGCAGTCCTCACAGCTGTTCAGACCCAAGCTTACATTTTGGGAGATGGGTTATTGCACTGTGAGCCAAAAGAGAGAACACATTCCCTGTCCTCTGTAAGTCCCTTCCAGTGCAGCATGAGATGTCTCCCAGTTTTCATCCAACCCTGTGCAATCAGAACTACAGCCCTCACCTGCTGAGTTTCTAGACATCATAAGATTGGTCTTCCTCCTCTTGGTTTATTGTTTTTCAAAAGGACATTTGCTTCCTCTCAGTCAGGCTCCCAGGGAAGAGTTTCAGGTCAGGACAGCAGAGACCAGTCCAACTTCTGCAGTTTTCAGAATCATGCCTTGCTAGCAACCAACCCATTTTTTTGGGATAGTATGCTCCATTCCAAGGAGCAGCCAGCACAGGGCTGCTCCTTAAGGTAAGGATGAGTTGGAAGACAAGGGTGACCTCTGGGCAGCAGTGCTTTCACCCACCATCATACAGTCCCGCTGATTCCAAACAGTGGGCAGAACCAGGTGCTGGTATCAGCATCCATCAACAGTCCCAGACAGATAGCAGCCATCAAATACACTTCACTGTCACTACTATCATTTGGCCCAACTATGCATCATCAGAGCTTTGAAGAAGAGGCCTTAGAAATAAAAGTTACCATCTTCTAAATGCTACTCCCAAGGCCATCAGCTTTGCCCATGGGCTTCCCATCCATCCTCAGGCTGTACTAGAACTTAGTCATTGCAACATCCAGTACTACAGACCCACTTGTAACTTCTGGGCACCCATCAGCTTTGGATACACCTTCACGCACTCTTCTTTCCCAGATACAGTCTGAAGGAAGTTTAAACACAAAACAGGCACCACCAGGACAAATACTTTCAACCTGTCCACGTGGAACAGAAAGCTGGGAGAAACACATGCCCTGACTGGGATTGGGGAGCTGAGCATTGAGAAAAAGCACAGCCACTGCAAAGACACAGGATCACACCTGCTGTCATCCAGCCTCCACAGGCAGTGACACTATCTTGCAGTCAAATATTTGTGGAAACAAGCCTGTAACTCAAGGTGGATTAAAAAAAAAAAAAGTCACCAGACAGCATCCTCTGGCCTACATTTTGCAGGAGGTCTGTAGTGCTCTTAAAGAAATGATAAATTAAATTTATGAGAAATAGCTTCCAGCTTCCAGTTTTAACACAAAACAGATTTGCTGAATATTATAAGAAGTAGCTTGTGAAGCAGCTGTAACATCTGCCCCACCAGACTGCAAACTACACCTTGTGTCACACCACGCTGCACCTGAATGCTCCATGCCACGTTACATCTCAGTTCCTTGCTTATAAGACTGGTTATTTACACAGGAGGGCACAAGCCAATGCTAACCTTCCAGCCTAAAGTTTCTGTAGAAGCTTCTAAAAAGTGCCATGTTCTCCTGACTGCCCTGCCACAGGTACTCCAGAGCACGCAAAGGCATGCCAAAACCAATATTAAACTTAATTATTAATTAGAACTCCAGAGAAAAGTTAAAGTTCAGTTTTAGTTTTGTCCTATTAATTATGATTAAAGTATATTTCACAATTTGCCAGTAGCATTTTTTTCATTAATACGGTAATTTCACTCATTAGTTTTCATCTGCAAGTCAGCCTCACACACCAGCACTTGGGCTTGCCTTGTAAAAGTAGATGAATAAAAAACAGCAACCAAAGTCATCCTTTCCAGTGAAAAGTTACCCTGTGATTCTACTCAGGAGGTTAATTCAGCCATATGGTCCCAATTTGTAGTTCTGTTCTAGAGAGATGAAATAGATAGTGAAATTTCTTACAAGTTTAATTGAATAATACAGGACCACATTGATGGAAGATTTGACTGATAAAGAGGGGTAAAACCCTAAAAGACAGCTTAACACTCCAGTGCTTGCTTCAGATTTACTCTCATGTTCTGCCTAATCCTCAGCTATGGAAAATAGTTGTATGCTTGCAAGTTGCTTGGAAAATAAATACCCAGAAAATCTTTTGTCCTAGTGTTCCTAGGATGAAGTTCTTGGGTTTCTACCTCCACGGTGATGTTTCCCAGCAGTGCAGAAGATCTTTATCTATCTGTCAGGGTCCTCCCATTTAGACTTCTGGAGCCCATCCCACAGCCCAGGGAAGCTTTCAGGATGGCAGGTCCAGGGCAAAATTGTCAATCCCATCTGTTGGCCCACTCAAAGGACCTGTCAGAGACAGCTGAGCACAGTACATAGAATACAGCTAAGAGTCCTCCAGGCTCATCTCATTAAACCCAAAGTTTAGAGTGGGAGAAATACCCTAGATCAACAAAAACTAGCTCAAGAGAAGACACATTGGTCTGACATCTAGGCAAGAGAACAAGGAAACCTAGAACTTACTGAGACTCACTACTAACCCTATAGTGGAACAGCAGGCATACAGAGAGGACTGGGCTAGCTTCTGTTGAATGTTACTCACCAGGAAACTCAAAACTTCTGCCTTTCTTTGCACCACCTCTTTATCCCCAGATCATAGTTTATTGTGTCTTCCTTACCAAGTATAAATTTTCTTTAACGGAGAGTAAAACAAATGAGGTTTCAAATTTTTGAAAATAAAATGCTACATCTGGCACAGTTAGGCACCAACAGCATGCATTCTACTGACAACACCAGGTGGCTAAAGCAAGGGTAACAGACAGGAAGGGATGAAACCCAAAAGGCAGAGGAAGGACCTTGGGACTAGGTGTCTCCTGTTGCTGTGTATAATGCCAAGAGAAAGGTGAAAGTGAAGAACTGGGGCTTGGGTGACCCTGTGGGACTGGTAATAGCTCACAAACTTTGCCCTGTGACACCAGGGCAGCACAGGTTTTACTCCATGCAGTACTTGAGGGAACAGGAACCATGGTGCATTTCTGGTCCCAGACCAGTTTCTTGCTTACAGACCTGTCACTACCACTACTACTGTTAGGGGTTACCGAGACCTGCTCTGTATCTTGCCAGACAGTCCTTGCCACCCACCACCTACCCCCAAGGGAATGAGGACCCGGGCATCAGCACCAATAACTGCCTTAAATAAACACTGCATTAGTTTAAACCATTAGGGAGGGGCTGTGTTTCAATTGCTTTTTGATTTCCTTTCCTACTTGTCCCTGTCACTCCATTTTTATTTTCATTTTTTTTCCCTCCCTCCATTTTGCTCTTTTATGCTGGTGAAATAAAACATGTTTTATCATCTCATTTGCTAATTTCCATTTCCCTGGGAAAACTGAGTGTTATGCTGGAATATCTCCCTATTCTCATGGTCTGTTTGATGCAGTAAAAGCAGCTAGTCAACAAAGTGCATGGGGTACCATATATCTTGGGCAAAGGCATCCTCATGAGGCACAAGGTGAAAGGCTCTGGTCTTCCTTATAAATTGAAAACTACTGTTAAAAGGCCTGAGGAGGGAAGGAAAGAGAAGGAGAGACTCATCTAATTTGTTAGACCTCTGCCACAGCTGCCTATTATTGGCTTGGGAAATTTCTGTTAACCCACCCAGCTCTCCAGCCAAACTCATTCAGTGATGTTACTCCTACTCAGTGTTTCTCACAGACTTCAGGAAAAAAAGTCTGTGCTCAGACCACTGTACCACATACCAGCCACCAGGATCTGGCCTGCAAGAAAGACTGGCTATTTCAGCAAGCTAAAGGCATAGCAGAGTATCATTGACTACCAGCAAAGAACAATTATCAAATGACTGGCTTAACAAGAATCCTCCACCATCCAGAGCCAGTAGCTCAACAGTAGTAACAGCCTAAAGGCAATGCTGCAGTTCCAACACAGGACACGTTAAAGCAGGAGGTCAGACTAGGTGTCCCTTCTGTTCTCAGCAGGACAAGGATCTACCAAGAGACATAACTGGATCCAATCTTTGTGGAACACATCTTCAGCTCCATGAATTCCTCCTTCTGTGCTTGCCATGTGAAAAGCCCTGTAGCTTATCCTTTGCCTACAGACCCCACCAATTAGTCTTAACCTACAGAGCCACAGAAATTGATGGGAAGAGAGTCCTGGATAAGAGCTATGGAAAGCCTGGGACAAAAAAAAATTCTTAAAATAAAAATAATTCTTAAAATGAAAGTTCTTAAAGTACTTTGACTCCAGTTGCCAGAGCAGCAAAAGTCCATCTCTTCACAAAGTAGAATTCTCTCTTCACAATAGATAATTGAACTGAAAGCCAGGAGAGAAGGGAAAGTAAAAAGCTGCAGATAACAGCAGTTGAGTATGGAAGATTCAGATGAGAATGCAAGTCTTTGATAAAGGAGGTCTCAGCTTATCTCTGCATAAGCCAGTTCCTACTGATGGACTAAAACATGTCTATTGGAGAGAAGAGGGAATGGGAGGAACAGGAGACCATAGATCATGCAACAGAAAGCCTTAGTGAATCCAGAAACCTTGTTGATGTTCCTAGCTTCAAGAGCAACTAACACACATGACAGCAATACCACAAAGAGTAGATCCACCCACTATCCACTCTCTTCCTCTCCCCTGCTTTTACCTGTTTCTCTCCAAGCTGAAAATGGCCACTTCTAATGAGATGACACACACCACCATGCTAGATTTAATATGTGTGATGGTGGACTAGTAATCACATAAAAGATGCATGCTTTTAGGTTGCACATGAGACAATGTTACATGTCTCTATTTTATCTGCACATCACATATCCTAAACTGCACAAAAGTTGTCCTGTACCAGAGACAACAACTGATCACTTGCACATCAGAGTTATAGAAACAGGGTCTTTCCCTCAAAAGCACATGCTCAGAAACAACTTAAAGTGTCTCATTTTCAAAGTAGGCAGATCCCAACACATTCCTTTAAATACGAACCTGAACTTCTCCAGGGCTTTACACACAGAGGGCTTCTGAAGAGCCAGAAACTTATCAGAACAATTTCTCAGGGAGAACAGCCCTCATGCCATAGGAGCATCCAGACTTCATTAGTGCTCTTAAGTGAATGGGAGTTGCAGCACTGACCACCAATCTATAAACCACACACCCATGTACTAAAGACAGTAACAAAGCTTGTAGTGTTTACAAGCCACAAACATTAAGTAGTAGATATTGTTTATTTAAAAGCATCACCAGGTTCTCATTTGTGTGATTAACTACCTGCTCAGTGCTATAATCAAATGAAAAGCCCGGATCTCTGCTGACCCCAAAACACTTAAAACAATCAGTAACAGCTAAATAAGAACTGTGCTCCATTTTACTTTCCGTTTTACCTTTCCATATAGCTTTCTCCTCTACACAGCCCCCAGTGCCCCAACAAGATGACATAAGTCTTTCCAGGTCCTTAAAAGCATTTCCAGGCCTATTTTTAGGTCTACTAAAGTCACCTTGTTAATTGTATCTTCTTGGCTTCCTCAGATGACCACTGCTGAGGATGACTTCACTTTGGGGAGGGATTTGATTGTTTGTATCACACAGCACATAAAAGATTAGCAGAACAAACATCTCACAGCCAACTCCTGGTGTACTACACGTGGCGTTAACATCAGCAAGGATGTATTTCGGGGTTCAGGAATCAGTGAGCATCTGTGTTGCTAAGGAAGGCTAAATAAACTACACACGCTTGAGTTGATATCACAAACATGGCACTTTCATCTCCTTACCATCTTCCCTAACAGCCAGGAAAATGCTATGTGTGACTCAGGTGTAAGAGTCAAGCATTGTACCCAAGGTAATTTTAAACTACCTTGAGCTCGAATTAATACAAACCATCTAGAGCAGCAGGGAGCTCGACTGGCAAAGCCCACCTGGGGAGCAGGGTCAGTACCTGACAAGTCACCTTGTGCTGGTCTCTGCTGCTGCAGCCATGCTGCTGGCAGTAAATTACTTGGCCTGGCAGAGCCTACTTGGGGACGACAGCACAAGCCACACTCACTCCTCAGCAATGCCACTATTTCTTAGTCACCCTCAGACCCACCATCCTGATTCATCGTGTCAGCTCTTCATTCATCATGACAGTAGTACAGGAGAATGTATTAGCTCTCTTTGCACACTCATCTTACCTACTCCTCTGGGAAAGTTTTGAGCCTTCTTACTCTTGCCATCAGCTGTCAAGATAATTAGCTATTGTTTATTGCAGCCAAACACTTTGATTGACATCCTTTAAGCGTGCAGAGCTACTGTCCTGTGGCAGAACTGCAGAACAGCATATTAGTGCCATTAGTTTTGAAGCAGGTAGAGAAAAGCAGGGATGTTATTCCTCCTTCAGCTTCCCCTTTACAGATTTTATTTAACAGATGACAATGCATTTTCTTGGGTTTAGCTTTATCTTAAGCGGGTCAGTCGCTGATCACTGTTTCTTGATGTGATGTTACATCTGGAGAGGGAAGAACAAAGACAAGCAGAGCTTGGTAGGAAGACGCATTTAGTACATCCTTATAAAGGTCCACACTATCAGTTTTTGGAAAAGTTACCAGAGCTTTTCTGACTCCAGCCTCAGGAGTCTTGCTAGATAATTGCTTCTCAGTCATACATATGACAAAGCAAGAACAGACAAGAATGGCTTAATAATACCTTTCCACAGGTCAGCATTGCTCCTTCCTCCAGATTAGATTGGAGCTTTCCTGTTCTTTATCTGTACAGTCTACTTCCCACCTAATGTTCTACTGTGGTACAAAACCCTCAAGAATAAAATAAGAACAAGCCTGTGGTAATGAGGACAGACCTGCTTACACAAGAAAATGCAAGAGGATAAAACTTGCCTTCTCAGCTAAAAAAAAAACCAAAAAAAAACCCCACATTCTGAAAGACTGTGCTTGGAACCCAAGCTGCAGTAGCTGCTACAGTTTCAAGAATGGTTAAGGTGATGTGAGGTACCATCAGATGGTTGTGATCACCAAGAACAGGCATGATTTTACTTTAATCTCAGTTCTTTGCAGAAAATTACTACCTTTGCCAAAGTACAAAGGTGACAGGGAAAGTTTCACCTGAAATGTCTCAGCTTTTATAACACTACAGTAAACCCAAGCCCTACCCAATAAAGGAGCAAGTGTTTGGTAACCCCATGGAGTTCTGTTTTTTCATAGGCGTTGTGCCACACAATGTCTGACCCTGGAGGCCAGGGTCAGGCTCTGACAAACACACTCAACCTGAAAAAGTCACAACCCTTCTCTCCACTATATTTCCAATATGAATTAAAAGGAAAACAATACACAGCATCTGAGCTGCATTTAACCTAAAGGCCTGTCTTAAACAGCTGCTCCTCTACCACCATTTCTCCCACCCACTTAGTACAAGGCTGATAGAGGAAAAAATGGATCTCATTTTAAGAAGCATACTCATCAGCAACAAAAAGTTCTATGTTCAATGCATATTTACTGTTTATGAAGAAAAAAATAATTGGCTGGTCTGCTCTGTGCAGATTACAGATTTTTTTCAAAGGTTTAAAACAGAAGCTGGCACAAACCCAAAGACACTGTAGTTATTAATACTCTTCCTACTTCTTGTCTTTGAACTAAGAGAGGCATACTGGTCTATTCCTAATTAACAACATGATGGGGTTCACATTACTGCAGGGTGACTTTGGGAAGGGGTGGAAAGTATTTAAGTAACTTAAGAAAAAAAGTATTTATATTTTGTGTTGACATTTAGGCTCACCATAGAAAAGCACACTCAAAAAACAAAGGGGACACTAGGGTTCATTAATGCTCAGGCAGTTTTTGCGCTCCCCATTTTCTCCTATTCCTCTGCAATGTAACCCAGACCTCCAATGTGGCACTATCAGCCATAAGCTTTGCATCTCCCCAGGGTTTGGAAAGACTGCCAGCACAGAATTGAACTGCCTGGCAGCTCTGCAAGTGGTCTGCTTTCCAGTCACAGCCCCAGAAGCATCTGAGCCCTCTCTACATTCACACTCAACACTTCCTATAATAAAAAAAATTATAGTGAGACATTATAGCTAGCAACAGCCAAAGCTCCTGCCCTTTTTGCTAAGGAGGGAGAAGGGGGATGCAGAAATCTTATGTGTAATTGCATCTCCATGCTGTAGTAACCTGCCATGCCCTGCCTGTGTTGAAGGCAGTGGGGTGGCTTGATCTCTTAAAAATATAGCAGCTCTCAGTGCAAGATGAGCATCTCCAATTAGCAGCACATATCGGTTTCATCTGCCTCCAGTGCCCAGGGGAGCCAACTGTCAGAATAGCTCCAGCTGTTCTAATAAAGCTCAAACCTGCTGTCTAAAGGTTAGTCCCCTTCTAAACACTTCAGGTGGCCTGGCTTTGTGGGCCAGTTGCACAAAGGACTCAGCTTCCCTTGTCCCTTTGTGATTTGGTGGCACAAAGTGAACAGAGGGAGGCAGAGTTGGTGGGGGCTGTCCTGCAGCCCTCAGAGGGCATGGCTCAGCAGCAAGGAGCAGCACCACCAAAAGCCCTCAAGCAGCCTGGGAACACATGTGGTAAGTGCTCCAAGCTATGATACAGAGAGTAAGGTTGATAACACGGTGAAGGGCAGCTTACAGGCTGCAGAGGGAAGTGGAAACTTGACAAAGGTGACCTGCACTCAACAGTGAATGCTGCTGAATGCCTTCAGACACCTCCAGTGGAGTGGAGGGCAGCTGTACAGGCCACCTTCCTTCTGGGCAGATCAACCCCATGACTCCTATGTCCCTCTCAGTCTTCCAGCTCATGGTACAACAACAATGGGGCAATGTCTTGCAGGAGGGCCAGCAGTTGCATAACCATGTGTCTGTCCACCCATTCCCCATATGGTTCTTCCATTTGTGACCAAGCAGAGAAGCAAAAAAGCAGTTACATGTCTGTGAAAGCTAGACCTGGCCTGGAGAGCTCAGAGTGAGGGACTGGGACTCCATTCCTAGAGATGATAAGTCACCTACTGCCTTTGACATGTCTGTCTGCAGGAGGTCAGGTCAGATCAGGGCAGCACAAACAGTAGTCATCCCTCCCTTTACAGAAGGCAGCAGTTTCTTGTTCTATCAAGAAACTTCATTACCATTACATTGTGACACTTCATTAACATATGCTTTAATGGCATTAAAAAAATCACCCTGCCCTCCAGCACACAATTCCTCAACAGGATCCTTTGCCATCCTCCCTCTAGATATTTCCTCATCACTTCTGTAGTCATTGTCATCTTTACCTAAGTTTATAGTTTGCTACTCGCCTTGAATAAAACAACCACCTGAGCTTGAATAAAACATCCTTGCTAGGTTCTGTTAGGGAAGGCCCATCAGACTGCAACAGCCACCATCCATCCTCTGCAAGCATTTCATGTCAGTGCAGAGTAACCCTTAAAGCACCACACTGGCCCCATATTTCCAGAAACAGGGCAGGTTAACACAGCCAGAGGGAAGGCTGGGCTGGGAAGTCCATTTGCACTTGCTAATTATTGACCCAGTATCACAGCAGGAAAAGAGTACAGGCACCTGAGGTTGGTACTCTCTGTCCTGGGACCAAACCCAGCAATATGGGAAACTCTCCCATTCAGGAGCTCTCATTCAGGATATTTCTTGCAGATATTCATTGGGGGCAGCAAAGCTTCCAGTGACTTCTGAATAGAGGGTCACGTCTGGATTTTAAGAAACAATCAAATCACTTGCACTGTAGCATCCAATAAAGAATATCTCAGGCAACAAAAAAAATAATTGGAAGACAATACTGCAGTTAATACTAATCTAATGATGGACTGTACAACACAGAATTATACTTGGCAAATTGGCACACACTGTAACAATGGAAAGTCTAGACAAGTTTGATTAGAAGTGGGGAGGAGGGGTGCCAATCATAAGACAATAACTGAACTAGGTGCAGCCTCTCAATGAAGTACCATCCTCCCCAAAACAGGCAGCCCATCACATGTCAAGCATGGAGCATTTGTCCCAGTTCAGACCAGACTGACAGGCCCTTAGTGCAGCTTTTACACTTCTCAAGGTCTTTTCACCCATTTCCCATCTTTCTCATCTGAAAAAAGGCACTGTTCAAAAGGAAAGGAGGTAAAAAAATGGGACAGCATCTTAATGCAGAGAATAGGGAACATTTGCATAAAATGAGATTGAAGAGGCTTTCAGCAGCACAGGCTGTTTCTGGGTAAATCAGGGTGGCTGCTAGATTTCAGTGCATCAGAGCCTAAATGGAGCAAGACTAGATGTTTTTGAGACAGTGGCCTTGACAAGATCATTATTTTTTTCTCCTTTATCCTGAGACACTGAGACATATGTGCTGTGCAACATCCTGCTGAGGCTAATGCAGCTGCCAGACACCAACATCAGCACTCCATGGGGAAGCTGAGCCATTTGTGCTCTCCTGGGAGCCTCCATTGCTGGGACAAGCACCTGGTGTTTTCCATGGTTTTAGTAAGTATCATCCCCTGTCAAGCCTGCCACCTTCAAGCAAGTCTCTACAGTCTTTTGTACAGACCACTGTAGTGCACCTCTCCAATAACAAACCAGTGTCCACCACCGTACGCTGGCTTCTTAAGAGTGACATTCAAGAATGGTACCTTCTACATGCCCCATGCCTCAACATGCTAGAAGATCACCTTCCACTCTGTGATGAAGACTGTGATGAGGAGATATAAGCTCACTCTGCTCCTCCGAAACCACAGCAACAAGGATGTACTCCCAAGTGACAGACACTCCTCAGGGTCTCACTTGAGCACTGGCTGCCCTGAAGCTAAGGTTTTATATATAGCAACATGTTTGTAAGGTGAGGAACTACATGGCAGACAGGCAAGCTTGGACCAGGAGGCAATACTCAGCTTCCTGAAATCCCTGTGGAAAGAAAGCAGCATTACGATCACAGACTCCGCAACCAATGTCACTGACACCCGGCAGTGCTAAACACTGCCACTGCACACACAAATGAACAAAGCTCTGATTTCAGTGCCTCTTCTGTGCTTTTTAAATGAAATAACCTCTTGGTACAAGGATGGGTCAGTCTGTCTAATCAATTAGAGGTTAGGCAAAGAGCAAAATGGGAAGAAAGGCTGAATGAATCGAGCCAATTATTTTTGCAGCTTATTTTGGATTCTCTCCATCCCCACCTGAGTCTCTAGCTCTATCCCTTGCAGCTCCCAGCATTTTTTCCCCACCATTATGCACCACTTTTTATCAGCCCTGCCATTTGGTTTTTCACGTCCTCCTTGTCTAATCTGTGAAAACTTTATCTGTCTCTCCCTAAAATGAAACCTCAGTAAACTATTTCGGAAGAGATGCCAAGAGCATATCTTTCTGCTAACAGGCAAAGTCAGAGAAACTGCCAAATCATGGTCCTGATACCCTATATGACAGTCTATTCAATGCATTAGCTGATACATTACAGCATTAAAAAGATAACATAAGTTTTTAAAAAAGCTCCTGATGCCAAATCTCAGGCGACATCTTTAACTCCAATTGCCAAAACTTGTGCTTACTCATCCATTGTTATTCCCTGTCACATGCTTTCTGAATGGGAAGTCAAAATGCTGAACACATTTTAACCTAAATCATCATGCACAGACATCAACAGCAGCAACTGCTCTAAATCACTGATATGTTTTATATTTTAGAGGGAAAAGTGTTGGTTTTTTTTCCACTGAATCTCAGCTGGTACCCTTCCCAGGGAGAGGAAGCAGGATGGGAGTCAGGCAAGGCTGGGATAGGGTTGGTGCTGGGCAGACAGGAGCAGGCAGACCGAGAGAAAAGAGCTCAGAGTGATTTTCCATAGAGGGACAAGCTTGAATCAGAGGTAGAAAAAAATTTACCTAAGCACGTAACAACAGATCATCAGTATATACTTACTATTTATAATGGATAATGTATTTGCATAATAAATATGATAACCACCTACTCTTTGAGTAATATATTAGCAGTAACTGCAGGGTTTTCACACTGCCTTCTCCCCAGGCAGTTCTGGGGCTGGTCCAGCTCAGGCTGCCACCAGCAGCCTAGTAGGGAAGATGCATAGGGTCTCCCTTCAGGCCACCTTGGACTTCCTGGCTTGATGGCCACAGCACTGCTGTGAAGAGTATGCAGGCAGCTAGACACACACACAGATTTCTAGATCCATCAGGGAAATACCTAATCGTGCCATCACCTATCTGCCGCATGACCTTAGTGAGTCCCTTTTGCCAGAGCTCCTCTGGCCACCAGGACACTGGGAGCAGCTGGCAGATCCCCAGGGTTTAGAAACCCTGAATATCCACCATAAGGAAACTATTCCCAGGTGAGGCAGTCTAGCAGGTTCTGTGACACTGGATGCCAGCCCTTCATACTGGAGACACCACGCTCTGCTAGGTGGAGCACACAATACAGATCAACAGCAATCCTTCTTGAAACACAGCCACATATGTAAAGATTTGATTCGCATCCAAATTGGAACACCAACTTGGACAAACCCAGACACCGGGAAAAGCTCAGCCCTGAACTTTGCAGGTCATTTCCACCTAGGTTGTCAATGTAGAGCTCCTCTGCACTCCAGGGGTTCTCACATACTAGCTGAGAGGCCACCTTTGAGTCACCCCACGAGCACTTCCAAGCCTGAGAGCAAACAGCACAAGAGCTTGACAGGCTCACTGGCTGTTGGCCCCCACAGAAGCTGCCTGCCCTCTCTCCCTTCTTAGGCTGGGATTATATCCAGGCATAGAAAGTTGTTCTTAGTTTCAACCAGTACAAATCAGAGGGTGCTGAGCCCCATCACTTGACAGGGCCCTCAGCAGCACAATCTTTGATGAGCCAGCACTGAAGAGCAGCACTTTAAAGATGTGTACAGCAACAAAAGCTGCAGCTGACTCCTAAATAAGGATACTCATCAATGTGCAGAGTTGCAGGGCCACGCTGCTGCTGCCACCAGCCCCAGGACTCACTGCAACACTTCCCAAAGGAGCCACAGCTAATCCTACCCCCTGCAGCAGCATCCTGCAGAAACAGGAGCCCCGTTTCCCTCCAGCAGGAGGCTGGCACAGCCCCACTCTGCTGGGTTTGCACCCCATCACTGCAGCCCTAGCAAGAGGGAACAAATGGGCAACAATCTCTTTTCCTGCAACAGACTAATGTTTTACATACATTTGTTCTCACAATTTAATAGCAAATTTTAAATCAATCACTATTCAGTTATAGCAACTTCTTATTTTAATTAGTTTTGATAATAAGACTCAAATGTTCTGTGCAGAGTCTATTATCCCTTCCTACTCCCAGCACTATTTTTCCATTACTTTATACTTGGGTTCTACAGCAGAAGTGTGATATTAAATATTTACAACCAAAATACCCCCAGAAAGTATTGGTTTCCAATTTCAAAAACTAGATGTTCCAGTGAATGCTTTGATTAGGACTATATTTTAATAAAAATATTGCAGGAAAAAAATGTTTCTGGAGTAACTCTTCCTGCTGTTATTGCTTGTATCACCATCAGCATGCCCACAGCAAATTCTCTGGGTACAGGCTGGCTTTGAGCAAAGCAGTAGTTTATATCAAAGACCCTGTAACAACCCATCTCACTGGATGAGAACAAGATAAAAGGACAGAAATGGAAAGATGATAAAGTAAAACAGGTAAAAGGAAAACCATCTCCTCCCCACTGCCACACGCTGCCAGCACAAGTGCTAATTACCCAGCAAAATCACAGTGGGGCTGGTGGGGGATGAAGAGGCAGCAGTGATATTCAGCAGTTGTTTTACTCCTACTCAGAAGAACCCACAGCTCCTCCAGCCATGCTGTGACCTGTCCCCGTGTTGCTCAGCAAGGAAGAGGAGAAGCTCCAAGGGCCAACAGCACAGGGAGGCCAGGCTGAAAAGCAGCTCTGGTGTTCAATTATGCTGATCATGAGAGGTGCACATACCCTCAGTGCTAGGAAAAGACACGTGGACTAAAGCTGCAGCACAAGATATCCCAGCACAAGATACCCCTGAGCAGTTCTCCCACTCCTTGGGTCTTTGGGGACACAATTGCTGGCTCCTGTGTCCCATTTCCTCGCTCCTAATTCAATGGTGCCACCTAGTGCCACCAGCTCTGGGACAGTCCAGATCTCACTGCAAAGTGATGTTTCACTTGCATCCTCTTGGGCAAACTGGCTTCTCTCTGGGGTCCAGCCCAGGCCAGTTGTTAGCATGGTACTTCTGCAGACAGCCCGTGGTGGGATGGAGTTTATCACCCACTGTCACACTGGTGGTGCTCAATGACAGGAGCCATCAGTTGCAAAACTCCCAAGCTTTGGGGTCCAGGATCTCAGGGACACACTGTGGAGAGGGCAGGTGTGGAGGTGCTCCTGCTCCCTGCAAGGGCTAACTGTAACCTGACTTCCCATCACCTGCTTTTCCAGGGCAGGAGGGGAGAAAGAGATCATGTCCCATTACTACAACTTGGGCAAGCTTCTTCCTCACAGACCCCTGCACTCCCAGGAGGACCAGCCACCACTCGCAGCCCTCCAGGAGCCTTGCCAGAAATCATACCAGACATGAGTAACTGGTTACAACCCTACCTTACAGCCTGAAAACCTGCAGAAAGTAATTTAGGTGTCAGACCTCACCGAATTGGAGGTTTAACATCTCCAATAGGAGCTGCAGGGCTGGGATTTCAGAGCCAGAGCAGACATGCTGGGTCAAAAAGAGGCAAGTTCATGGTGACACCAGCAGAGATGAGAATCTCCAAGGGGCCCATCCGTGGGAGCTCTGTGTGTGACAAACAGAGTCATCCTCTCAGATGACTGCAACAGCAGAGCCACATGAATAATGACGCGGTTGCTCCAGGATTACAAACAACATCAATCCTGGACGCCAAGATCCCAACCATTAAACTGAAGTTTGCACAGAGCACCAGGTGTGTGAGCAAACCCCAAACCTTTGATGCTTTATGTGAACCAGACTCTACACAGAGACCCACCAGATTTCTGTGTTTCCCTGTGCAGGCAGGGGGGCAAATCCTGAAAACCAGAAGGCATAGTGAAACTTCAGCCTCACCAAGGTGAGAGCCACAGCCCAAGCCCACAGATGCTTCTGTAAGGGCAGGATAAAAGAAAGATGTTAAGATGAGGCAGCCTGCCTGTCCTGAAAGCTGTGGTATGTGGTAAAGGCTGGATTAGACATAAATTACCACTAAAATACCCACTGAGCAGATATTTTCTTCTGGTCTCATTGTGCTACAAGCTGGAGCTCAAAGACCAAAGGCAGAAGAACAGAAGAAAGGAGACTGGCTGCCTTGCTGAGCTTTTCACCTACCACAATAAAACCATTAACACTACCAGGGCTCTCCCTCCAGATAGGTACTTCAGCTCAAGAAATTAAAGGTAATTTTAACAGACATTTGTTTAAAGGGATATAGCATTTAAAAGTCTTTTTTTTTTTTTTCCCACTGGGAAAATATTCATGCGAGAGTACAGTCAAAATGTTCTTACTATTTCAAAGTGCGACCATGCATACATCCAGGTAATTTCAACTAAATTAGGGTGAATTGATCTCTGCATCATTTCCTCTGTGTAGAGGTGGGGATCAAATTTTACTGTCAGCATTAATTAGGGGAACTGGTCACTCAATTGTGTATTTATTCAAGGGGTCCTTTGGGTTTCTGGAAAATCAACCAAGTCTCTGCTTTTCAGGAGTGCACAGGACCTGAAAAGAAATCAGTTTCATAGCCTTGAGATACAAAAGGGCAATTTCAGGTTTTGGCAAGAGAATGAAGTTGGATCTGAAAGACGGGGTGATTGTTTAGATCAAAGCCCTGGACAACCAGCACAATGTTGCCAACTCACAGATCAATGCCCAAACTGCTTTTTTGGATGTCTTAATAATTGGATTTGATCAATGCTTTGAGAGGCTGTTCTTGGCTCCAGCACACCTCATCTCAGCAATGTTTCCTGGTGACAGGAGACACACAGGCTTTGCAAGGGGCTGGGTAGCAACAGAATGAACTACTGTAAAGTGAATCTGGATATTCAATTCTTTATTTGGCTGTATTTTCATATTCTCCCTATTGTTTTCTTTAAGCACTATTACTATTCAGCAACAGCATACTCATCTCAGCACAGGCAGACTGCAAGGACACGCTGCTCAGATAATCGGGCACGCAGGGAGCACGAGGGAGCCGTGTGAGCAGGGCAGAGTGTTTGTGCAGGTCCACACTCAGGCAGACAACAACCTGAGCAAGGCAGAAAACATCCCTCTGCTGCTGCTCCCAGCACCACCCCCTTAACACCCCTGCCACATCTGCCATCTCTGCCTTACCACCTCTCCAGGATTAATGTCACTATAAATCAGCATCACGTCATAGCAAGACCAGACACCAAGATGCTCCCAGGGTGTCTGGGGCTAGAGAGAGAACAGACCCATCAATCCCACCCACAGAAGGACCATGAATACTTCAACAAGAGGATATCACAGCCAAGTGTGATACAGCACACCTCTGACCTTGCTGGACACAGGTCTTCACCCAAATCACACCCAGCGTGTCTGCAGTGTGTTCCTGGAGCAGACACCTTCCTCTCTGTGAGGCTGCAGATACTCCTGGGCAAAGCTGTACCAAAAGCAGGCGTGATTTCAGCGTGCAGGGAGAAAGGTGTCCCCTTCTCTCCAACCCCAGGTGATGGAGCACCTCAGTGCCAGGGCAGCTGAAGGCAACAGGGACAGGAAGGTCCATGCACCCCTTCCTAGACCGGAGCCAGCTTTATCTGGACATATTGCAGTTTTAACACAACGTGACTGTATTCTCCCCAGGATGTAGCCGTTTAATTGCACTCTTGAAGACCCGTTGTCCCCTGTGCCACGAGGTGGCACTCACTGCCCTCTCCTGGCCCTGCACCCACAGCAGCTGCCTCCCGTAGACTTAACGGCAAAAACAGCCTCGTTGTTTAAACTTTACCGACTTCGTTTGTTATTTAAGTAGCTCTTCCCTTTCAGAGGGAAGAAGCCGTCTGGAGGTGCTAATCCCTCTGCCTGCTGCCACACAGGATGGCTTTCCCCAGCCCTTCTGCAGCCAGGCCATGAAGTTGGGGCTGGTGAGATATGAAGCATTTCTAATTTTCACACAACTACGTGTCCCTGTGCTCAAAAGCAAAAGCAGAAACTCTGTGTAAGACTGTGGAGATTAACTGGTACCTACTTGCTTACACTAAACACAGCAGTAACTCCCAGTGCAGCCACAAAATTCCTGCTAGGTGAAGCTGTAGAGACCTTACATAGCAGCGTTAAAACACTCTGAGCTCACTAAGACTGAGAAAAGAAGCAGAGTCTCAAGTCCTTATCAGAAAGGATCAGTTTCAGGTCAGTTTTCCAGGACCACTCTTTGGCATCCCCCCATGGATTTGTTTCTGAAGTGCTTTGGAAGCATCAAATCTTTTAGAGGAAAGGAAACAGAAGGAGGATAGCATTTTTGAATGAAGAAGATAAGAAGCAAACTTATACATATTGGCGCCAACAGTCTTTCAAATTCGTGAACAGTTGCTGTTACACCAAAGCTTTCAAAGCCACTGCCTGTGCTCAGCCCAGAGCACATCCCCAAAGCAATCCCACCACTGCCAAGGAGCAAGCTCTCCACCACTCCCAGATTCTTTGCAAGATTTGCTCCCTGGCACAAATTTGTCAGATCACATCAGAAGGAAACTGAGTTTCTGAAGTGGTGCAGAACCAGGAGCAGATTTGGAGAGGGGCAGCAGACAGGCACCCTGCACCTCCAGTGAGGGCAACAACAAGGAGACACTAAGCAAAGTGTCTCAAACACACTCAGCATCTCAAACTCAAGCACAGCTCCCATGAGTACTGACAGCAGGGAGCAGGTAGGTACATACTAAGAGCCTTCCCCGAGCATTGAAGAAAGGGTTGGGTTCAGAACTCTTGGGTTCAGAAACAGAGCACAAGCAGTGGCAGGGCACAGCAAGGGCCAGCTACACCCTCAGGACCAGGCACAGTAAGAGCCAGCAGGGCAGGGGGACCACCCCACAGTACCCGATCTTGACAAGCAGGGCAGATAGAGAGACCATGACCAGGTTCCAGCAGGAGTTGGGATCACCAAGCAAGTTCACAACAATGCTGCAGTTCCTTGGCCAGGCAGGGTATGGCTACAGCTGAGCTGGAGACCACCATCCTTACCACACAGCTCAGGAAGAGGGTAGACCCTCTGGGCTGAACTTAAACAGAGCTCCTAGGCCACAGCCCTGAAAAGCAGCTGGCAAGAGAGGCAGCCTTCCCCCAGATTGCAGGTGATGCATGACCTTTGTTGTTCCTCAGTGGCTGCAGAGCTATAGAAATGTCTCCTGGGAAAGGTCCATGCAACAGGATCTTAACAATCCTCCAGTATGAGCAGGGGGGCAGAACATTTAAAAGAGTGAGCAGCGAACAGCTAGGAGACAAGAAACATCCCCTCATGAGCTAAAGCATCCAGGCAAGGATGGTTCCCTTGCCAACATAATTGCTCATCACAGCTTGATGTGAAGACCCCACTGATGCCAACCCTAAAACCCATGAGGCTTCAAAGCCCCAGGGCATCAAAAGCCCTGCCATTATCTCCAAAAAGAAAAGACTCAACAATGTAAATAAGACTTAGACAGAAGGAGGGGGGGCAATGCCAAGACATAGCCATGCAGTGTGGCTAGGGGCTAACTATCTGAAGCCTCCATGATGATGGCACGTGACATAGCTGTTCCCCATCACTGGACGTGGACTGCAGCAGTGATGTCCACATCCAGCTCAGCCTAAGACTGTGGTGGGTCACAGCTCGTTCACAAAAGCAGGTGGATGAAATGGGGTGACCAGAAAGTTGGAAGATCTGCAGGCTGGCTCCTGCTAGGCAGCATTCTGTTGGGCTGTTAGGGATAAACACTGAAGCCAGGGACAGTCTCTGCAGATTGTTGTGGGAAAAACAAAAACTACTGCAATTCAACCGAGAAACCATGGGAGAAAGTATGGGGAGTAGGGAACTGTCTCTAAAACCTCTCCTCCATGCATGCATTTAGCTTTTGGTGGCATTGCAGCACCATCTGTTGGAAATGCATTAAAATTGGCCAGCTTACACTTTACATTCTCAGCTGATGCTGAGACTGACACAGACCGTGTCACACTTACATGCACGAGTGGGCAGTTTGGGGATAGAAGCTCCAGTGCCCCAGTTCACCCCAGTGGTTACCAACCAAAAGCTGGTAAATGTGCACTTCCCTGGGGAAGGCAACCACCAAATCTGATGTCCACCCCACAACTGGGTGCTCCTTTCTGATGCTGAACCTGGTGACTGCATGAATATGAAGACACAAAGGTAGTTCGCAGCTCAGGAGTCTCATGAAGAAGAGCTGCGTCACAGAGAGTCACTACACCCTGAGCCCATGGTGCAAGCTGGGTCATTGGAAACTGCAGAGCAGCCAATGATATATTTGCTCTAGGGACAAAATTTAGCCCTTTGTGACCCTTTGGTTGATCACAGTGCTAGACTTTACACCTAGAAAGGTTGACATAGGTTAAAACACACAAGTATATACGCATTATGGCTTTCTCCTGGGAGATCTCTGATTTCTTGCCTGCAACACAGTAGGACAGGCCAAGTCCCTTCCTGCCAGCAGGCACAGTGCCATTACACATTACACATTACACACCAGTGAGGCAGTGGTGATGCCAGAGCAAGAGTGTCACCTATAGAGAAAAGTGAGCTTGCTCTAGTGGTGAAGCCCTCCTTGCAAACTGAGAGGAGTCCACGTTAGGATTTGGACTGATCGCCTACTGCCTGCCTAGAGAAGCCTGAACTTCATTTTCAATGAAAAAAACCTTTCTCAACCCCATGTGCCAGCTTTGGCGATTTCAGAGCTGTGGAGCCTGCCCTGGGGGCTGAGCTCCCGCAGCCGGGACATATGCTTCACTGGGCATTCCTGTGTGTGTCCTCTCCAGGCTGTGCACAGGCTGCGTCATTGAACCAGCACTCCTACTTCTCCCCTCTCCTACCCACAGCAGAGCTGGCCATGCCATGTGAGCTGCTGTAGTTTGGTGAAGACCTTTCTGCTAAAAATGTAACAAAAGAAACAGATTTCCAAAGATTGCACCTTATTAAGTGTGCTGCTTCATGGCCTCATTCCTCCCCAGTGCTCGCAGAGGCATTACCATATGGTTGCCGTTGGCCACCCGATGCAGGGGCTGCAGCAGGAGGGTTCCTGCTCCACTTGCTCAGACTCACAGCACCTGGGAATTACTGGACAGGCAGAACCACGATGAACCTGGTGACCCTTCTTCATTCCCAACGCTTGTGGCAATGCAGGCTCCATTGCTACAGATTCTGTCTCTGAATTCATTTACTGCCTTCCTTTCCCATATTACCATTTTATGTAATTGGCCATGTCAAAAGAACCCTTACATAAGCGCAGCCCCCCAGGCACATCTCTGCACATACATGCAACGCCTCCCCTCCCTGTCAATTGCAATCTTTTGCACATGGATGGATTCAGCCCTTCTCCAGGAAATACTAAAAATAAAGAAAACACACTTGCAAGCATCAGAGACTTACTGAGCTTGGCATAACAGTTTTTCCTGTCTCTCACAGGCAGCATCTGTGTAATACAACATAAAGAAACCTGAAACAACATATTTCAGTGGGAAAATAATAATTTGCTTTACTCATAGTCTCCTTTTCTGCATTCAAGCAGAGCAAGTTCTAATGTAAAAGTATTTTTCTAATCTCTGCAAGTGCACAGATCTGTGCACCAGCCATCTGTACAGACCAAGAAAAAACTGTACAGAGGTTGGAAACAATTTGGACAGAGTAATTTTAATCATCTAAGTGATTCCATTAATTTTCCTGAGCTACTCACATACCTAAATGAATCTGAACATTTGTATGACTGCTGCCCGAAAGTTTACTGGCTAAAAGCATTGGCACAGTAACTTCCATGAGAGGAGCTGTGTCGTTGGCACAGGGAACTGCACTGACTCGCCCACCGTCCTGCTCGCACGGGACGTTTGCAAGGGCCAGAGAATCACTCATGGACAAAACCGGCTGGAGCCTGTTGTGCAACAGAGAAGTCAAGGAACACTTTGGCACTGACTTCAGGGAAAGCAAGATCAGGGCACAGATAACTAAGGTCATGAGACATTTATTCCACCTCATTAGTCACTGCAACCTCTCTTTGCTCTGACGGCAAAACTTTGTAGCTTATTTTTCTCTTCTTACTGTGCTACCACTTCCCGTGCATCCTGGGCTGGTGTCTCTTCTCACTTCTACCTCACTAACTGCAAAGCTACTTACTCCAACACACTAAAAAGACCAGGAATCTGATCACATCTGTCAAGCTGATTTTGGCCTCAAACATGTTCTGAATGCTGAAGGGAGCCAGTTGTTTCCTCCTTTTTATAGTCACTGTTTTGTTTTACAAGGCCCATTAAGACAGTCTTTCAATGCCCATGTAGACTACTAAAGTTTTGTCTGGCCTGAAAACCTTCCTAATTTATGAGATGATGTCAAAGTCTTGGAGTTATGAGTCTGTGCTGATATCAGTCCAGCTAATGATGGTCTTTTTGGAAGGAAATTGTTTTACTTTTCTCTTGGGCTATGATCACAAATTGTGTTAGGGTTATTGATGGTGACCATGGAGTCACCAGATAGAGGCCAATCATTCACTAATCGTTACTTATAGGAACGACTTTTCCAGCCCAGCAACTCAGCTGGCACAGAATTGACAGTGGCATTCTCCTGCCTGGATTTGGGTAGAGCTGGGCCTTGGCCAGGCTTGGACATCAGCTCAGTGTCAGCCCCTGAGGCATGACTCCTGCTCAGTCAGCAGCGAGACTGCAGTGCCCAGCAGGTCACACTGTCCAGCCAGTGGAGATAGCTGGCACTTACACCAGCAGAGAGTCTGGGAGAGCGGGGAATTGGGAGACAGGAGATGATGTGATTTGAGTAGGACTGAGTCAAAACATTCAATTTAGAAAAGTCACACACTCACGCATTTGTACTTGTGGTGTTTCTGATGGAAAAATTCAGCCAAGCATGTGTCCAACACCCTATTTCAAACACATGGATACCTGGATCAGCACCTGAGGATGATCCCTGGCTCCTGACTGTGCAGGCATGACAAGAATCCACTTCTTTGGGGTAATAAATGGCCAAGAGGAGGAATGCCTAACCCCAGCCCTGGCTCTGAGAGAAGCCACATCAGTCAGTATTTTGACAGAAAGTTTTGAGCCAGCTCTAATGAAAAATCAAAAATCTCCATGAGCTGTACTTTACTGTCATTTCCCCACCCCCTCACAGCTTATTATTTTTTTCTCAGGAGAGCTCACTGTCTTACAAGCATTAATTAATTAAGCTTCTCACACACTTCAAATGCTGGCTGTGAGGTAAGTAAGAGATTTCTGGATCATTTCACTCACGGCTGAAGCACAGTCAGCCGTCCAGAGAGGAGCACTGTGGCCACACACCAGCTACAGAACTGCTCCTGGCAGGGGGTGGCCACTGGAGACTGTCTGCTCCTGCTGCAGTAACCCAAAACACCTCCCTGAAGTTACAGCAATCACACCACCAGGAATTACAGGAAAATGTGGCTCTGCATCTAACTGTAGGCACTGGGGAATTTGGAGACAGGTGATGCAGCTATAAGGGTGTGCCTAAGTCCAGTACTATCCTCCTGTTGAGAAAAGTGGACAGGTTTTCTCTAAACCAGCTGAGACTCACAGCAAGTATTTTATCTGCACATCACTGCAACATCTCTCTGAAATGAGAACTTTGCTGGAAGCTTTAGAAGCTTGTTGCTCAGGCCCAGCAGTAAGTTTGTCTGATAGTATAATTCTGACAAAATTATTTTTCTTAAAAAGCTAAGCTTTCCGGAGAGAGTTCCTCATTCTGAAGGACTGGCAGGCAAAGCCCTGATATAAGCACTTTCTTCTACTGTTAACACTGAAAGAAGATACTGCACATAATTTTCTTTTACATTTTTCCAAAGACATAATTTGCTCCCATTAGGTCTCTGTTAAAGCAAAACAAACATTGGGCAGGGCTTCGTAAGTGCAACAGAGTGCACACAAAGCAAAACTCGACACAATCTACTTCTTTCAGACAGTCTCCTGACTTCCCACAGGTCCTCTACACCTCTGCTCCCAATTGCATAGCACTGCCATAGGAATAAACGTCTGAGGACCAAATGTGGTGGTAGGTAGGAGCATATTTTCTATTTTGCATAGAAATGCTCATATGAGAGAAAGCTGGGCTCACTTAGTTTCAGATAGCGTATAAGTAAGTGAATTAATCTCCCACTTCTTCCTTGGACGACCTTGTCCACCAGGCACGAGCTGCAAGTTCTGGTCTCAAACAAGAGTCCCTCTTCAGAGAAGACCTGCCTGCACAGGGAAGCTCCACCAGCACAGGTCCATGGAGACAGTGACCCAGCTCTAAGTCCTCCATGGGAATATCTGGTGACATATTAGCACAGTAAAGCACTGAAGATCTTTTTCTACCAGAGAGGGGACTCCTTGCAGAGGGGATGGTGTTTAAGAGATTCATTAATTTCTGACCCCACCACAAAAAGAGTTTCTAACTGACTGAATAATCCTTATAATGTACTCTTGCCCGCATGGGACCTTCTCTGCTGAAGTTTATAAAAAAATAGATTAAGGCTCACAAACAACACTGTTAGGGAACAGCGCTAATCTCATTTCAAAAAGGACAGGCAAGGAGCAAAAATGCAAAGTGCCTTGTGCTTGTGTGTTTCAGTATGAAAAAGTCTCTTTGGGTTGAGCAAAAAACCCCAACATTTTAACAAACAAACTAACCATCTTTTGTGGACAGTCACCAGCTTCCCCATTTACCCTACAAACCCCACCTGCTTATGAACTCTGCTCTTAAATATGGGATCTTTAAGTCTGCACTTGGGCATTTTATTTTTCTATCTTTATTTCCCACCTTCCTTTCCTTTCTCTTGTAATCAATATCATTAGATCAAAGCATTTCAATACTTTGTGGAGCTGCACTTTTCTGAAATCAAAAGCCTTGAAGTCTTCCTCAGCAAGCTTTGTCAGCTTCCCCAATTCTGGGAAAGTAGAGCTGGGTCAAGCCAACAGCACAGCTTGTTACAGCACAAAGCATCCATCTCCGAGGATAAACAAGTTATTTGTACAGTTTTTCACTCTTACAGCATCATGATCTCCAGCCAAATGTAACACTGTAAATAGTAAAACAAAGCAACACTTCATCCTGCTGGCTAAAGACCTTTATCTTCTGAGATTACAATGACAAACAACAGGGGAATGAAAATACCCTCACAAACCCAAACAAAATCATGGTTAAACCCAGATGTTGTTTTTTTCTATATGGGTATACAAATCCACCTGCCAGATTAGAAAAGTCTAAATATTATGCCTGTACATAGCTGCCTGCAGCACCTGGAGCTGGGTTTGCAGGCCTGGAGGTCCCTTGCTCAACATCAGGAGTGAGACCCTTCAGTTTATCAGGGTGTAAAGTCAGATTCTGAAAATACTTGAAGTGCATGACACCTAAGGGACTTGCTAACTAAACACAAAGACACTTGTACAAATATTTGCAAAATCAAGCTATCTTAAACAGACTTAAAGATTCTGACCTACCAGTTTGTGGCAGCCCAGCCCCTGCCCTGCCTGCTGGCTGAAAACTGTCTGAGTTTGGGGTACACAGGCCAATGAACGCCCCCTTCCAGGGGCACTACAGAGACAGCCTGTGTGCACACACAACCAGAGACTTCCTACATGTGCAACGTCTATTTGGGTGTCAATCTTTAAGGCCAAAGTGTTCAGGAAACTCAACTATGTTTAGAATTTTCTTCCTGCTCAGTTCCTTCATCTAAATGACAAACATGTCCAGGGATGGTGACTCAACCACCTCCCTGAGCAGCCTATTTCAATGCCTAACCACTCTTTCTGTGAAAAATTCTTTCCTAATGTTTAGTCTAAACCTACCCTATTGGAACTTGAAGCCATTCCCTATTGTTCTGTCACTAATTACCTACAAGAAGAGACCAGCACCAACCTCTCTACAGTGTCCTTTGAAGTAGTTGTAGAGAGAGATGAAGTCTCCCCTCAGCCTCCTCTTCCTCAAACTAAACAGCCCCAGCTCCTTCAACCACTCTTCATACGATTTGTTCTCCAGGCCCTTCACCAGCTTCATTGCCTTCTCTGCAGCCACTCCAGCACCTTGATGTCTCTCTTGTACTGAGGTGCTCAAAACTGGTCACAATACTCGAGGT
>BJBW01018471.1:0-13229 GCA_004320125.1 Scolopax mira | reverse complement strand
CTCCAGGGATGGGGCAACCACAGCTCCTCTGGGCAACCTAAGCCAGTGTCTCACTGCTTTTTGTTCGCTTGAGGAATCTTCCAAGAATCATCCCATTGTACAAATATGTTGGTAGTACCATGTCTGAGAGACTGGCAGTGATTTCAAGAAACTCACCTCTTATCCATTCGATGAAGCTCAATCCTTTGGCCTGAGAGTTGACATTTGAAGAAGGCACTCAGACCTGCCAATCATTATTTTATTCTAAGGAAACGTTCTGATCCCACAGTAGTAATCCAACCCATTGCTATAACTGTACCTAGCCACCTTTCTCCCAGGCAGATAAAAGGATCACAAAACCATTTAGTTATCTACGGCTAATTGGGAGACTGGTCCATGCTTTATTATTTATTATTAAGCAAAACTATTCCAGTAGACTCCAGTCAGGTAAGAGGACTACCATGACCTCAGCCTTCTGCTTCCATAACCACAGCACAGCCAATATAAATCATTTGGAAACATTTCAGATCTGCTAAAATTTTTGTCTTATGCTTTAGTGCTGATTTACATGACCCCTCCGGACTCCCTAACTAGACAGTGCCTGAGATAGCTCATGTGATAAATCAGAAGATCTGGACGAGGTCTGAAATTCACTAGTTAGCATCTTCCACAAGCTTACAAATTATCAGACTGCTCATTTTGTTTTCTGAAAATGAAAATTTACTTTCTGGTATGACTCACAAACAGCAAACAGGCTGTTTTCCCACCTACTGTGGGAAATCTGTCTAAACTCTGAAAGGTCAGGCAAGAACCAAGCCTATTTTTTTCCATTAATATTAAACTTATCTATCTTAGACATTTGAAACCACTCTTTGGAATAAAAGCTCTCGTTACTTACATAGTAGCAGGACAACTGGACCGTTGTGAAATGACTTTCATCTTGGGCAATTTCTATCAGGAAGTTCTATGTCTTTTTAAGGACTAGGGTCTTGTAAATCAAATACTAGGGTTTCTGTCAAGTTATACTTTTCCGTAACAGGAGGTTGGTTTCCAAAAACAGCTGTGCTACTTGAGACGTGTAACTTGCAGATCAGTGAAGTGAAAGGCTCACCTCAGCTGGAAATGGTATTTCACTCCCCAAAAGTCATTATGGGATACGATGTGACAAGACATGCCCTTCATTTCACTGACATGCATGACATATGGTACAAAATGCCACAACCTGTTCAAGTTTAGGATATACAACTCATGCAGCCACAGAGCAGTATTCTTATTTTTTTTCCACATAGCATTGATGTGAAACTGTTAAGCAGGAGGGAACTATTAGGAAAGTGTTTTGACAGCACTTGCGTTCTCTCATGACTGATTCCTACATAATTAAAAGACCAAAACCAAAATACTTCTACCTCTCCCTCCCCAAGAGCCTGCAACGGTGTGAATGGAAAAATTAACTGCAATAAAGAGGAAAATATCTATCTGCTGGGGTAGAAATGAATTTGAATTAGCCAAAAAATTATTTCAGACATCTTACTGCTGTCTGCAGTGTATATTGCTGCGTGTTCTACCTTCTACTGGGTACAAAAACTTCTACTGGGCAGCCTATGCCTCAGGTAGCCTTCTCAGCAGCAAGATATGGTAGTTGGGAGTGACTGTCCGAGAGAATACACAGTATTTGTTTATTGCATTTAAAGATAGCTCTATGGGAGAGAGGGGTTAAAATTTATTTTAAAATTATTATTTTAAAATAAAATTGTTAGCAGTTAAGGTAAGCCAGGCACAGCTTACCTAGATATCTAGGTAACTACATATTATCATTCTGAATATATTTCAAACTGTTGTGACTCTTTACATTGATATGCAATGTAATTTTTCAATATTTTAAATGTAATATAAACTGTCAGTATTTGTCTATGCCATTTTAGTGATTAAGTGTGGTGGTTCTGAAGGATTTTATAAAGTTCTCTTGTTAATTTGCATAAGTATGCCCTGACAGTTTTCTATGGTAAGATATATATACACAAACGAATCGAAAAAAAAACCCCAAAACAAACAAACAAACAAAAAATCCCCACAAAACAAAACAGTCAAGCATGCAATGAATAACTTCCATGGTTTAAATATTGAGGAGGAACAAAGGTAACAGCTGTAAATTAATTGAATGATGGAAGCAGAAAGTACTAATTCAGGCTTTAAATAAACTAGTTATTTCAATTCTTTTGGTCTGTAAAAATTCCCAAGATATTTCAGAAAAGCGGGTGTTCTCAAAGGAGTACATATCTTTCCTGCTTCCCGATTGCCAAAAATATTATGGCATTCATTCTGAAAATCCTAATGTCTACATAACTTTTATTAGTTTCAGTGGAAACCATGCAGGTACGAGCATGAGACTCTCGTCTCATGGTGTCTATCGGAGCACTGCTCAGTACCTTTGGCAGTAGCTGAAATGCCAGCTGCTCTAATGAAGGAAAAGAAAACTGATCCACAGACGTGGATCAATCATTCAATTCATGCTGAGAACAGAAGTTCTAAGACTTATATTCTTGTTTTTAATCAAACCTTTACACGTGTCCCTACACATAGACACTCATATAAAATGTGTCAGGCATTTTCTGTGTGTGAGAGGGAAGCCATGAGATTTTTCCTCTACTTTTCATTTACTTGAAGATTCTTAAGAGCAGAGTTACTTCCTCGGAGCATAGGCGAGAACATTCAATTATAATCCCATGAAAGAGGACCACAGCTGTACTATAATGTTGAAGCTCTGCTAAGGCCAAAGTTGTAATCTCTCTGGATTTTTCAGAGCTCATAACTCTGAGTTCTCCCCCATCCCCAGTGCAGGTTTATAAGAACAATTGGCCTTAGAATAAACATATAAAACCCTAATTACACATTCTGTTTTTCACTTGGGCATCAGCTTTCTTGTAGCAAATCTTTTCAGAAGAAAGGGAGTATGTTTTAAAGAAGTTCACACTTCTTTACAGCAGTCTCATTAAAAAAGAAGAAAAGAGAGGTGGTTTCAGTAATGGTACTTAAGTCTGGAGTAAAACTATCAATTATTGAAATTCATTAATTAAGCAAAATATTTGCTGAAAGTTGCTGCATACCTCTGAGTTTGAAGATTTTTCTATCAAAACACAGTCTCATTAAAATTTTACATGCTAATCAGTATGTTTACAATTTCAATTTACGAGACTATAATTTTGCACTGAGGTTTTGAATTCTTTTCATTATAATTTTGTGCCAATTAACTCAGAGGGGAAAAATGTAATTTACAGGTTTGCATAATTGCCCAGATGTTAAGATGTAGCACAAGTTGAGAACAGAAACAAAGACTTTTTAAGCTTGCGATTTAAAAAAGAAAATAGCTCACTTTAGTTTCTTCTTGGCTGCTAATTTTGAAAAATCTATTTTTGGAGTTAACAAACAGTATTCTGACTTTGATTAAAAACTGGAAATTGTTTGAATGTTCTAGTTTTTAGTACAACACCTTTAAAAGGAAGATTTGATACAAGGGCAGAAATCTGGGGTTTTAAAAACACACATTGAATATTGACCTTTCTGCCAACGTTGTGGAAGCATGATTATGTTCAGTGTGGAATCATGAAGGATAAGAAATTTCTCTATTCCCAAGCTTTTTTTAACTTCTGTACCGTATGTAATTAAATATCCCAGTGAAAATGCCCTTTTGGATTTATTTATGATGCAATTTTTCGTCCTCTTTTCTGACATGCTCTCTTTCCTGACAAAAAGTTTCTAGCAAAATTCTGGTTCACTATATTTACTATTCATCATACGTGCTTTTTGGACTTCATTGAAAAGGGTGACTCACGAATACTTGCAAATATTTTACCTTAAATCAATGGATATGTGCAATCCAAAGAAGGAAAGAACTCCATGTAGTTAGCACAGAAGCTGATCCATACTGGTAAAGGCATCCATTTAGATCACCTGTCACCTAGAAAATTTCCAAACTTAATATGTATTTTGTCTACTATTTCTCCGTCTGTCTCGTAAAAATAAACGCATGCAAAATTTAAAGTAGAATTATATGGAATTTTGTTAGTCTCAGACAGCTGGACAGTAAAAGTTATTATTACTTCAAAAATTTTTTGAAAGGAGTTTCTAAGGAGCTGGGACTTATTCTGGTCATATTTTGGGGAAGAGGAAGCAGATCACTTAAAAACTTGTATGTATTTATTAAACACCAAGTTCTCAATATTCTTGAATGTACTATATCGGAACACATGGACCACTATCATGGAGGCTTTCTGGTAAGTGGGAGAAGACTGAGAAAAATTATTTTAGAGTACAGATAGGAGTGGACGAAACAGAACTACAAAAATATTTTCCAAAAAGAAGCCAACAGCACCTTAAATACAACTCATATAAAAGGGAAGTCCCAGTTTATACCAGAAGAACCTTAGAGTTAGGGGAAAAGAGTCTTAAAATCAACCCCCAAATAAGCACATTTGCTTCTAAAAGGTATATTTTTCTCTTACCTGGCCTAATACAAGATGCCAAAACCTTTGTAAGAGAAGATAGGTAGTTTTCCTTCTTTTTTTTTTAATTTCCTCTGCATCACTCACATAAATAAAAAAAAAAATCTATGTTTTTCAGCTTTCTATTTTCATTCATCCAGCAGCACCCTGCTGGAGTTTGTTTCTTTGCTTCCTGTCACGCAGTCAAATCTCATCTCCCCTGCTGTTTATGTAATTCTTTCACACAGAATAAGGAAAAACTGAAGAAGGAATATTTTAAGCTAAATCAGTAGTCCACACTTCTTATAATTTCAGGTGAAAGCATTCAAGTTGATTCATTCACTAGGATAAATGTATAATCATATACACTATTATCCTTGGATCCCTATGTCTGCAGTAAAAGAGAGCTGGGGGAGTGATAGATTTGCAGTGGGAGGATGGAGTGAGGCAACATCTCAGAATCTCCAGAGAGGCTCAATTTGAACAGAAGTAATGAAGTGATGCAAAGGACTAGCAGGAATAAGAAGAGGAGATCAGGAAAGCAATGAAGAATGTAGCAGTGAGGCAGAAACAGTGGAAGCAATGAGCTGGGACAAGAGAAGAAAGATCCAGTGGGTAAAGAGTAAGGAAAAAAATATGAGTCTGGATGGCAGAAGAAGGAACACAGATGAATTTAGCTGAGTTGGAATTGTAGAGTCAGCCAGTGAGGCAGCAGGGAAAAGGAAGGATTGTGAAAAATGCAAAACATTCACCCAAAAAAGAAATGTGGGAATTAGGTAGAAAAAGTGATGGGTGGTGTCTCAAACAATTACAAAATCATAGAATCATAGAATGATTTGGGTTGGAAGGGGCCTTAAAGATCAACAGGTTCCAACCCCCTGCCCTGGGCAGGGACACCTCCCACCAGACCAGGTTGCTCAAAGTCCCATCCAGCCCAGGCTTGAATCCCTCCAGGGATGGGCAACCTCAGCTTCTCTGGGCAACCTGGGCCATGGTCTCACCAACCTCACAGCAAAGAAGTTCTTCCTAATATCTAACCTAAATCCACCTTCTCTCAGTTTAAAACTGTTAGCCCTCATCCTATCGCTACATTCCCTCGTAGAGTCCCTCCCCATCTCTCCTGTAGGAAGAGAAATAGTTCTGCACATGCTTAATTCTATTTACATTCATGGAAGACCTTTAAACATGTGGGTGTCTCTCTGAAGGAGGCTTGGGACACCTGTAAACACTGATTAGACAGAGAATCCAATTGGGTTGTCTATGCCCAAACTAATTCTTCATGTAGATATGAGTTGAGATGAGAGCATGCATTTGTCATATGCAGAGAGGAATATGGTGGGAAAGATTTTTGTGAACAGAATTTAGAGGGAAGGGAGGGGAAAGTCAATGAATTAGACTGACTGCCCTTCTTCCAAATTAAAGTCGAAAAATCACCCACAAACATCTCTAATCTGGGGTCCCACAGCATCATCCCTGACTTTTTCCAGTGATTCTCATCATTACATGGACATTTGGTCCATGGTGACTATATCTAGGACCTGCAATGCAAGCAAACCCCAGTAGCTGCAGATTTGATTCCCGTTATTTTTTTTTTTTTTCCTCACAAAGTGGTAGACTATGAAAACTTTTTTTTCCCTAAAGAAACCTTTAAGGTGGTTGACTCTGTGATTTTTAATCTCAGTAGTTCATAAACCAAAATGGACTATCCCTACTACTATACTTAAGGTTGGATATGTCATAAACAAATGAGTAAGGCTTCTGCTTCTCAGTCTGACTGCTATCTCACAGATAAATCCCAAGGAATTCTTGGGATTTGACATGAAAAGAAGGAAATGAGATAGAAAACATTAATGAAACAATAGCTCTAGAAGACCGATCCAATGATAGAGTGTCAACACAGACAGCTCCCACTCTTGAACTCTATATGACAGATTTAGTGTGATGAAACATGGTAAAGAGGCAAAGCAATCAAAGGAGGTAATTTCATCCAAAAATACGTGAAATTAATCCTCTTGATATGTCATCCAAATACAAACAATATAGGTTTTTTATTGTCCTTCATACTAGCAATACAGGTATCCAATTTAATTCAATTGTGTTTCCCCTTCTTTCAGAAAACCTATCTTTCAGTGCCCTTAGATGCCTTTTTTCTTTCCTTCCAAGTTAGTACTTTTTCCCTAATATCTTAGAGAAAATTTGCATTTGAAACCTTATCACAGATTCTGAGAAAATTCAGGCTATTTGAAATGGAAATTTTATGGAGGTATCATTTCAGGATGGGTACTGGGAAGTTCAAAATGAACTCTTCAGCCCAGCAAATCTGCTTGATTTTTTGGTTACTCTCCTACTCTAACACAGGAGTACATTTTGAAATGTGGAAGTGTCTAAGTTTTGGCAGTTTAAAACAGCATATCTGAAGTTATACACTAATTTTTAACATTTGGTCATAGAATTCCTTTCAAAGAAGAAAAAAAAATGTTAAAATCTCATTCTCAAAGATTTTTTGATTCCCCTAAAAATAATTGAAATTTTTTGCAAATATTTTTAAAAAGACTTTTTTATATGGAGTAAATTTCTAAAAAGTCATTCCCCTAAAACATTTACAAGCAAAATTCAAAGAAGTACCTTTAGATGGATATCTGGAACTAGCTGTGTAGAAATCACACATTTCTCCCTCCCTAAGGAAAAATACATCACATAGACAATATCCAACAGTGGCTGGACAAGTAAAATGCAATTTATGCCATCCATTTTGCAGCTAGGCTCTTATATTTTCTTAGATTTTGCTAAGGTTGGATTCCCTTGACTTCAGTGACCACTGAACAACATGTTTGCCTACAGATGAAGGCCAGGTTGGATGGGGCTTTGAGTGGCCTGTTTTAATGTGAGGAGTTGGAACTAGATGATCTTTAAGGTCCATTCCAACTCAAACTATTCTATGATACTATGATTCTGTGAAATGAACAACATATTAATAAAATAATTGTTTCAGGATTTTTTCCCTTTTCAATAGGAGAATACTACTTTGTATTAACAAAATTAGTTATATAAAAATAGAAATATACTGCCCATAGCTAATTTAACTGTTTCTGCATTAATACCATTAAGATATCACTCATTTTCAAATTTAAATGTTCACACTTAGGTAACTAAAAATTCCTTGTAGTTTTTACTTCTGAATTTGTTATGTCTACAGTCATGTTGCTGTAAACAATAGATGTTCCTACTGTTGCTGAAGTGACAGTTATTTTTTTTTCTTCTCTCTTTTTGTGGTTTTTTTTTTTTTTTTTTTGCTTCAGGAGGTAACCAAGTGGAGTGGCACAAAACAAGTCAGAACACATCAATTGAGTTGACATCAGCTGCAAGGTATAAACCAATTGATTGAATCCCTGATACTTTAGTTTTTAGACTCTGTTGAAGAAGGTTAAATTAGACTATTATTCATATAATAGTCTGACTTCTGACTTAGAATCAAGCACAATCACTAAAAAGATCTTCAATGGAGGAAAACCCTGGAGTTTTATTAGCAAAATTTGAGCTTCCAGGTAATTTTTACTTCACATTTATTACAGAAAAAGAAGTAAATATCAGTCCTGACTGATGAAAGACTTTTATTATATTGTGATTTTTTTTTTTTTAATTTACAGGACAAAACCTGAGTTTTTCTGTGCATGAGTCATTACATAAATGACTTTTAACTGCACCAAAATCTATAGGGAACATTTATTCTTCTATTATTACACAAAGTGTCAAAGTTACTAGCAATTGCAGAATTATAATCATCACAGAGATAAACAGATACAGTAAGACCCATCCAATTTGTTTTTATGATAAACATTTCCTTAATGAAGATTTCAGTAAAGTTTTTTATAGAATTATTAAATTGTAACCCCCAATCCTTTATTTATGAGTTGTGCAACTGCTATCTTCTGAAGTATGCATATTTTTGATAAGTCTGTCCAAATATTCAAAAACATTTGCATTAACAAAAAAGCAGGTGTGTCTGTGAACAGAGGGGTCGGACAAACATCCACAGTCTGGATATATATATATGTGTATATATATTACATATAGATGCCCTGTTTGAAAAAACATTGGTGATTTCAGCTTTTAGGAAATGACTGACTACATCATAAGATTGCTGACAAAACAAGGACTCTCAGTTAAACCTATGAAACACCAGGAATAGAAACAGGTGTTTTTTTCAGCCCTGAAGATGGCCCTAATAATAGACACAGACTGATTGTGCTCTTATTATGTCTTTGAACCCCATTTGTGACCAAGAGTGCATTTTATCCTAAGCCCCTCAATATGGAACGTTAGACACCATTTCACAATCATTAGCTTTTTTCCAATTTATCTTCCTGAAGATTTTGACTCCCTTTTAATCTTGTTTTACCTTTGTACTTTTCTCTCTCTTCATATTAGCAGAAGATACCATTTCTTGGTCTGAAACAGAGAACTAAGAGGGGTTTATAAGATCCTTTATCCAGAAAGTGTGCCCTAGCTCTCCCAACTAAAAACAGGGCACAGGACACACCCCAAACTCTATCCTCTTTGGAAAGAAAATTCAAGTGCCCAACATAGACAGGAATCAGGGTGTGCTCCATCAAAGATCTTAATTTCTTGATTGCAAATATATGATATCATGGTACTTCACATTTTTATTTGTATTCTTTTTCTTCCTATCTGAGCAAGTTTTCCACCTTTTAGAGGTCAAAGTAGCAGCTGCAACAGTCTTCTTACTTAACTTTCCCAGGAAGATGGGCAGGGGACTTTTGGACCACTGTGGGTTTTTTTTTTAGTTATGGCACACATTCTAACTGGGCTTCTAATACGGCATTTATAGCAGCCCTCGTGCTGCATGCAGGCTTTTTGAACAACTCCATTCTGTCTTTGAAAATTTCTCTTTCTTTACAGTTCCCTTTCTTGAAATCAAGTATCAATTTGCTTGATTTATTGGTCTCGCTCTCTCCTACTGCACTCTTAAAAATAATTGCACTGTGGTTTCTATTACAGAGCAGCTCTCCCACTGATCCTTCTTGGCCCAGGTCTTGTGCCTCTAACAGGCTAAAAATTCCAAATAGTCTCTTTTTCTATGAGCTCTAAGACAAGTTGTTGCAGGAAACAGTCATTTAGTGAGTCTGAATTTTTTATCTCTGCATCACACCCTCATAAGGCATTGATTGAGTCTACTGAAATAGCTGAAACCTTACACTATCACTCTTTCTCTGACACTTGTAGCTTGTCCTATTTCATTTCACATTTTCTGATCATTATTTTCAGCCTGATAGGGAGAAGATAGTGCAACCATTTGACAGATTTTACTATCAGGAACTGGTGTGTCCACCTAGAAGGTCACCTGAGGGATTCTCTTTTCCTCCAACACAGTCCCACATCTTAGATATAATCCTTGGCTGACAGTGCTGATCTTGCACCAGTATGTCCTAGATGATTCTTAAAAAAATGATATTCTGGTACCACTATACCTGATTGACTGTCCTCCTTCCACCAAGTCTCTCTGTTGTTATCGGGTTTTCTTTTGGTCTCTGTATTGGATGGAGGTGACAAGCTGTTTGCAGCGCAGGGGGCATATGTTACAGGAGTGGAACAAATATCCAGGAATTTTTGAGTGGTACTACGTACTCCAAAACTAGTGCTGGAAAGATAAACAGATCACAAAATTCACTTTGTTACATTTTCTCAGAAAACAGCAATGATTTCTTTCAAGGATATTACAATTAAGTGAAACACCAAAACATTTTCATTGCAAAGTGAGAAAAGCTTTACCAGTGGCTACAAATTAGGGAAACTCTTCAATGTAACCAGGTGTATATTTAATGAGACATATATATATACCAATCCAAAACTGCAGTACATCCAGAATTGTAAGAAAATGTGTTTAAAAGCCCTTAAAAATAAATAGGGAGGAAGAATAATATTCGAAGATATAGGTAACTCGAGCCTTTTTGGGTCATTCTTTTCTAAGTGAGAGGTGAAGAAATGTTTAGTTATAAAATGTAATCATTTTAAGAAAATAAAAACTAAGATCACTTTTTCAAGGTGTCTGAAAAAGAAAACTTTTTTTTAGTCTAGATCAATACTGTCCTCCTCTTGATGCCAACTTTATTACTCTTTTTCACTTTATAACTTCTATTTATACTGAGTCCTTTGAGTCCTAAACTGCTTTTTCTGCATGTCTAGCTGCTTGTTATAAAACCTTTCTCTCTCAGTACTTTGACAGCACATCAACCAACGAATCTCACTTGTGACAAACTCTAATGATTGAAGCACATATCTTGATTCCTCTCAGTACCTCAATACATTTCTGATTCAATACAGACTTTACTGTTATTAGCTCATCTTGCCTTTTACTGTCTCTTTTCATCCATCAAGCATAAAATACATGTCAATCCTACAATCATCAGATTTGAAAATCTGGGGGATGGGAGGGGGGGTGGACAAGAATAACAGTATTAGCTTTATTTTCTAGATTGCCTTTTCAATACGCTGGCTTGGAAAATACTAATTTGTTTTGATTTGGTCAGTCTTCCACCAGAAAATCATTATGCTGATTTTATTATCACTCAAGAAAACTATGAGACAGCAAATTCCTTATAAAATGACCCATCATTATAGCTGTGGCTTATCCAAATAATGGAATAACTGGCATAACAATTCTGTATTTACAAATGTACTTATAGACCTGTTGTCATAGATTTCTTTGACATTTCTTTGACAGTACAATCAAACATGACAGTTACCACCACCTCAACTTAAAGAAGGTCACATTCATGTTTTCAGTGCAAGTATTTACATCAGACATTTAGCCATTTGTATTCTTGGTTGGGGTTTTTTTTTGTGGTTTAATATTATATTGAAACTGAACTACACGTCCCCATTCTGTACTGCCATGTAAGCACTGAACTAGAGATGAGATTTTTGGATGGACACAATATTTCCACACGAATGTTTGATTTTTCAAGGAAGAGATGCTGAAGGATGGTTGACAGTTTAAGCTGTTCTCAATGTCTATTTGATTTGATTAGTTGAGCTGGACAAAAGTCAGTGGTAGTGAGTCTACCAGGACAAACCTAGTAAACTATAAATATTTTTGTCAGAAACTTAAACTAAGAGAAAGAGCAAAAAGTGAGGGACACATCATTCAGAGTTTTTGGCTTACAGACCAAATAAGAACTTGCATGGATGTGAAGTGAGAAGATGGATGAAAACAATTATTCACATCACGAATCTATATAAAGAAATTAATGTCCTTTGTACATTTGTTCTTTGACCAGATTAATTATTCACAGGAAATCAAAATGGAGAAATAGTAATTTTTTGTTTAGAGAGAAAGATTTTAATTAAATTAGTTAAAAAACTTATCTTGTTCTGTTTTGTTTCAAGCCATAGTAAAAAAAGAAATAGAGTCTTCATTCACAGCTGTAGATTTTGTTAACTATAGTGAAGTTTTCTTAATATGCCGTCATGGCAAAGCCAGACAACAGCATCCTGGACTGCATAAAGAAGAGCATTGCCAGCAAGTCAAGGGATGTGATTCTTCCCTCTTCTGAATACTGGCAAGATGTGTCCAGGTCTGGGTTGCCCAGTACATGAGATATGGACATACTGGAGGGAGTCCAGTGAAGTCCCACCAAAATAATTAATGGGAAGTCACTGGTGAGGCCCCACCTTGACTACAGAACATTGAGATGCTGGAGCAGGTCCAGAGAAGGGCAATGGAGCTGGTGAAGGTTCTAGAGCACAAGTCTTATGAGGAGAGACTGAGAGAGCTGGGTTTGTTCAGCCTGGAGAAAAGTAGGCTGAGGTGAGACCTCCCTCTCTTAAACTCCCTGAAAGGAGGGTGTAGCCAGGAAGTTTTGGTGTCTTCTCACAAGTAATGGGTGATAGGATAAGAACAAATGGCCTTAAGTTGCATCAGGGGAGCTTTAGGATGGATATTAAGAAATATTTCTACACTGAAAGGGTTATCGAACATTGGCTGCCCAGGGCAGTGGTGGAGTCCCCATCCCTGGAGGGGCAGACATAGTGCTGAGGGACATGGGTTAGTGATGGGTCAGTGTTGAATTGATGGTTGGACATGATGATCTGAAAAGTCCCTTCCAACCTCAGCAATTTTATGATCTTTTGTACAAGAAGAAGCTGAGACAGCTGGAACTGAGAAGAGAAGAGAATGTCCAAGGGAATTTTCTCCCTGAACTGAGCAAAATAACTGAGCAACCTGCCCTACCTGGTCCATCTTCAAGCAGAGGTGGTGGTGTTCAGGTGTTTCTCCCAAATGCAACCATTCTATGATTCTGTAGAGAAACCATCTTCCAAATACAGCTGTGAGCTAACAAAATAATTGTAATTCTATTACAATGTGGACTTGATACAAGTTTTTTATGTATACAATGAGAGGATAGTGGACAGTCTGTGGTCTACCCCATAATTTTTGAATATAATTACCTCTCAAAAGGTATTAATTATATATATATATAAATTGGATGAGTAGAAAACAAAAAATTTGAGGTGTTAATCTATTTTTGTCACCAGACCTCTTGTGTACTGAAAAAATGGGCAGTCAGATAATGCTGGCGTCAATAAGTTTTACATTCAAAGGAAAAGAAACGAGAATAACATACTTTGTAAGGTGGAGCATGAATTTTATCTTTTGCTTGCAAAGTTCAAGATCAACACCATCATTTATTTGTCTGACATCCTAAAACAGCTTTTGTTGGAGGAATTCTTCAAGATAATGCATCATGTGCA
>BJBW01018469.1:0-10072 GCA_004320125.1 Scolopax mira | reverse complement strand
GGCTGAGGGGGCGAAGAGCCCCCACCTCCCAAAGCCACGTCCGTGGGACCAGGCAGCAGCTCCCAGCACAGACCATTGATCTGCAGGGGGAGAAGCCAAAGAGAAAGTCTCTTTTTCCATCTGGGCTGAAGGATGAGTGACCCATGAAGGTGCCGCAGCAGGAGGGGGGGGCAGGAACCCCCATCCCAAGGAGCCTGCATGAAGCTGGGACAAGGATTCTGCCTCCTGCTCCCAGCCTCTTCCCCGCCTCCCCTGCAGGGAAGGGGAAATCCTTAAATCATTTAATTCAATTAAGCCTTGTGGTCGCTGCCAGTTAAATAGACGGATCGCAAGGACCTCTGCTCCCCCCTCTCCCAAAGCTGATCCTTCATTAAAACGTTTCCTCAGGTCCAGCAGGAGGGAGGCTGAGGCTGATGGAGAGGGGCTGGGGAGTGGGGGATGTTGAACACCCCAAAATTGGGTGCTGGGGGGCCAGATTCTGCCAGAAGCGTCAGGGGCAGGGTTATTAGTGTCCCTGCATCACCTGGGACGTGGACCATCAAGTCCATCACGGGTGGTCCATCACCCAACCCTGGTGCAAGCAGCCCCTGGAGGGGGGGGAACCTTCTCCCCCATTTTGAGCCCCCTTTGCTTGTCCCCAACCATCGCTCACAGGGACGTGGCTTGGGAGCAGTGGGATTTCATGGATGCTACCGGGTCTGAGACATCCACCCTCCACACGTGTGATTTTGGGGGAGGAAGGACCAAAAGTGAGCCCTCCCTGCTCAAACGGCCTCCGGGAGCTGATCCACCCGGGAACGCCGACGGCCATCCGAGTGGAGCGATGCTTCCAGCCTCTTTATACAGACAGTAAAAAGGTTTAAACAAAACCCACTAAGTAAATAATAAAAGCCAAAAAAGACTGAAGGGAATTTTTGCCCTAATAGGAACTGCCCCCCTCTTCCCTCTGCCCCCCCCCCCGGCTTCTCCCAACCCTCCCCGCTGGGGGGGTTATTTCCCCGGGCGATGTCTGGGAAGTCTGTGCTGCCCCAGATTTGCTCCCTGGGGCTTTTGAATGAAGGTTTTATGAGGGCTAATAAACATCAAGAGTGTTGCTGTTCAAAATGCCACTTGCCAGTGGCTCGCTGGGGGGAGCGGGGCTGCAGTGCGGGGAAGGGAGGGGGGGAGAGAGGGTCCTGCAGCCCCCAAGGGCCAGGATCACCCTACACCATCAGCAGAGATGCTTTGGCCGGACTCCCAAGCACCTTCCTGGTGAGAATAAACGTGGAAGGAGTCTCTCAGGAAGCCCTTTGCTCCAAGGAAACCACTTGTGGCTCCAAGGCTCAAGTGCCCCAAGCTGGTCTGCAACATTTCCAAGGGTTTTCCTGTTGGTCCTACAGCAAAGGGTGGGCTTTGGGCACCCTACGTGCCCTGGAAAATCCTGGCTGAGGGATGCGAGTGATGTTGGGTACGTGCAAAAAAACCAAAACCTCCTCCCGAGCTGCCCTGAGCAGCTGTTGGCTTTAAGATCCCTCAGCAAGGGATGGACATGCCTCTTTCTTCCTGGGCAATGATTCAGCCTGTCTATAAGATATAAATTGTCCCTGGAAGATTCCTGTCCTTCTCCATTGACTGGAAGGAGAACAGAGCAGCTACATTATTCATAGAAGCATCTCTGTCTGACGCCCGGGGTAGAGATGCAGCTTCCAGAGCAGACACTGAGCACCCAGTGACCTCGCTGCTGGTTCCAGCCTTGACAGATGGCTCAGAGAGACCAAACCCAGGTTCATCTCCCCAATCTTGGAGCTCTGCCTCCATCAGCGGGTGTTCAGAGAGAACACCCCCTCTGTGCCTCTGCTGCTAATGGGGGATCCCATCACCCCAAAAAGCACCCTGGGACTGCAAGCAGGGGGGAGGAGGGTGCACCCCAAGGAGCTCAACACCTACACATGGATTTAACAGGGCAAAGCTTCCTGCATCCAGGCTGTGAGGGAAGCTCCAGCCCAGATTTCCTGGAAGGCTACAGCCTTCTTCCAAGCGTCCCTTCCCGGGAAGCCTACGACGGATGAATGAGCAAACGGGTGAATGAGCTCCTGGCGAGTAAAGCTGCTCTGCTTCTCCAGATCTGGGTCGTCTGGTCAAGGCGAGGGCTGAGAGCTGGTTGAATAACTCTGGTGCATCTTCCACTGCAGGGAAAGATAACAGCCATCCCACCCTGCTCCTCTGCAACCTTGCTCTGGAGCAGGTTGCATATGGGGAGAGAAGGGAGACAGCCAGCGCTGCTCGAGGCCATAAATTAACCTCAGGGTTTCCTAATGGGACCCTGATTTATCTCCTGCCTCTGTCTGAACTAATTGAGTTCATTCCACTCGGTGATTCATGCCATGGAAATGGGTTCCAGAGAAAATGGGACCTCAAGCGGCTTCAGCAAATCCCTCGCTTTATTAGCCAGGGAGCACTAATGCTTTTAAAACAAGGAGATTTTCAAAAGCAGCAGCCAGCCCCCGGCCGATCAGTCACTGCCAGTGGCCACAGCTCAGATTTCAGCCGGGGCTGCCACATCCATCCCTTCCCCAGCCAGGACTGCCAGAAAGCAAAATAAGGGGGGGTTTGTAGCCCCCAGCCCTGCTGGAGGTGAGCGGGAGGTGATGGGGGGCTCAGCCAACCCTCAGACCGGTGGCAAACAGGTCCCCCAAGGGATGGGGAGGGAGGTGAGTGAAGGAAAAGCCACCTCAAGCTGCTCTGACCATCCTCTGATCAGCACAAGAGGTGAAATGGGGGGGGCTTAGTTTAATTCCTTGAGCCTACACACCGGGATGCTCATCCCCATCTCTGACCCACATCTCGCCCCAAAACCCAGCCTCCCGAGCTCACCCCAAAACATCACACCCTCCTCCTCCTCCCGCCACCCATGAGAGCAGTTCCCCAAACCTCCCAGCTTTCCCAAACCTCCCGGTTCAACCCATTCCAGCAGAAATTGAGCCAAAAAAAAAAAAATTCCCCCAAACCAAGGCAGTGGTGGGGATGGCAGCAGCCTGTCCCACCCCCCCTCCCCTCCCGCACACACGTGTGTGTTTGTTGTGCTGTTTGGGCAGGGCTGAGCGGACACAGGGGAAGGCTTTTGGCGACAGGAATGGCAGATAATGGTTTGTTTGCTTTCAGCGTGTCTCGCACGTCCCGGGGGAGTCTGAAGGCTCAGCCTTTCACATCCCCCCCCCACCTCCCCTCCCTCCCCCCTTTCCTGCTCCTCCGACGAGGCGAGGATGGGGCTGGGCAGCTCTTGGAGACCCCAGAGCCAACCACCCGAGGTTTATAAAGATATTAAAGCCTCCTGCACTCCTGTTTCTACATCCCATGGTGCCGGGAACTCTCCAGGTCTCCAAACCCATGGGCAGACCTGGAGGGGAAGGGAGAATCCACCTCCACCTGCACCCTCAGCTGTGGCCCCTTTTAGAGCATCCCGGGGCTCTTTGCCTTGGCCACGAGGCATCCACCGAGCACCCCCAGGAGATGCTCACCCCAACACGGGCACCGCTGTTCCCCGGGTGGATTTTCTGCTCTCCTGCTTGCCCAGCCCAGCTATTGCAAACGCCAGCTGCCTTTGTGTATTGCTGTCTTATTATGGACCTCATTAAAACCCTTCTAGAAGGCAGAATAAAATTGCCTTTACCAATTTCCTCCTTGTCCTCGGCGTTGTTTACTTACTTGGAGAATTCCAGCAGGCCTGAAAGGCTCTCTACCCTGCGGAGACAGCGCTGCTCATCCCAATCAGATTACCCTTATCCAATTGATCTTCATTTATCTGACCTTTATAAAGCTCTCACCTGATTGCCAGAGCACAAGATGTTTGCAACGTATGGTTTCCTTCCGTTTCGCTCCTCGGTTCTGCTCTCTACGGGCAGCAGAATCCCCAGCAAAGAGCCACTAAACCCACCATGACCCACGGGGGAAACAGTAAATTAAAAAAAACCCCCAAAAACAGAGCCCAAATGCTATAATTGATTGAGCTGAAGGGGCTGGGTATGGGCAGGGCAAGGTGTTTGGGGGGAAACAGAGATGAAGGCAACATGCACGTATGGATGCTATACATCCAGCAGTGCTGGGGTAGCAGAAGTCAGGGCACGAAGCCCAGGGGCTCCCAGCCCAAAGGGGAGAGCGGGGCAGCTCCTTGCAGCCCGTTCCTGCAGATGGTCTGGGCTTTGCAGCGAGGGCCGGGCGGCTGGCTGGCTGATTTGCATAGGGAATGAAGGCAGCAATTAGTCTACCTCATCATCTCAGCAGACTGGGAAATTAGCTCCCTTCTGATTCAATCACGGTTGCTGGGAAGAGGCTCCAGGGACACGGGGAAGGAGGCGGCTGCACCGGGCACCCGCTCCAGAGCCAGGCCAGGCTCAGCCAAATGGGGATGAGAGCCACCATCCCAGTCATCCCAGTCCCACACCAGCACACCACGCTCACCCTTCAGCACACTCCCTCCTCAGCTCCAGGCTCTTCTCCACCAGATCCCACATGGATGAAGTCTCAAGCACCCCCTTTGTTCATGGAAGAAGCCAAACCCAGCCCCAGTTTGGCATTTCCCCAGGGAGAACAGCTCCCACTTCATCCTCCTGCTGGGAGGGGGGGCAGAGGGGGGGAGATTCCCAGGGGGACAGCAGATGTGTCTGCCCACATCTCTCCCCCCCAGCCCGCTCCCTCCCTCAGCTCGGAGCAGTAATTCTCCTTGACGATTTATTCCCTACAGGAACATTAATGAGGCTGGAAGGCGCAGAGAAGCCCCTCTCCCCATCGCACCCCCCCAGGAGCTTCACCTCGATGAGCACTTTGCTGCCAGGCGCTGATGGGAGCTGCTCTCCTGCAGGGAGATGGATGGAAATGCATCTCTCCCAACCACAGCTGCTGGTTAATGCATCCAGCCAAGCCCTGGGAAGGGTCCACCACAGCTCAAAGGCTCCAACCTTCACCGCTCCCAAAAGGATAGAGCAAGAAGCTCGTGAGCTTTCCAGAAGAACATCCCCATAAGTTTTGCTTCTATATCAGGTGCAACACCTTTGCCCTCCCAGCATCATCTCCTCTCTCCCACCTGCCTTAAAAGTCCTTAATTTGAGCCAGCTGGGCTCAAACCCTGCAGGGCTTCCCACCTCTGGGCTGACCATTGCTGGGCTCATCAGCTCAGGCTGTGGAGGTCCCCAGACTCCTCCAAAATGGGAGACTGGGGCAAAAAGTAAAGGGAGATGGGGTCTCTATTAGGTGACACAAAGACTTAAACCCCAGGTTGTTCCCCAGCCAGCCCCCTGGGGGTGTCTGAGTGGAAGGAAGGGTTTGGGGTCTGGCCATGCAACATTTCCCGGAGCAGTACGTGGGGTCACGACTCTGCTGCCCCCCAAGCTGGGTGCCCACCAGCTCTCCAGGCAGAACCCCCCTGATTTCCCACCTCTCCTCGCAGCCCTGTGATGGCAGCCCATCTCCAGCCCCTCTCCACTCTCCCCAGGAGGTTTCTTGTCCCGCTTTTGTGCAAAGATGTGCAGGGGAGGAGACGAAAAGGAGAGGATGCTGCAGCCGGGGCGCTGGAAGCAGTTGCCATAGGGACAGTATCTCTGAAAGGCAGCTCAGGCTTCATTTGCAATCCCGGCCTCTTCTCCTTCCCTTTTCTCCCTTGCCATGTCTCTGTGAGAAGCTTGATTTGGCAGCTCTGCCAGCACTAAATCCCCCCCCTTGACCAGGAGAACGTTAGGTTGGTGTGGGAGGAAAAGGCTGGATGCTGGGGAGTATCGCTCCGGATGGATGGATGGATGGATGGATGGGGTCTGCTGGGGGGTCTGCCGTGCATGGATGGGAGCGGAGAGAAACGTGTCCAGACAGCTCCCAAAAAGCCCATATCCCTCGATGAAAGAGAAGATTTGGGCTGTACAGACCCACTGGTCAGAGCTGCACTGACCCCTCCTCGCCCCCCAGGGTGTAAAACAGCCCCTGCCCCAGCCCAGGCAGGGAAAGCCCAAGGTCACCCCAAATCCCGAGGGAAGCAGCAGCTTTTGCCCTCGCTAAAGGTGATGGGGAAGAGACATCCATCAGGGAGACGGGGCTGGAGGAACCACATGGAGATGTGAGGAACGGGGCCGTCGGGGGTCACTTGAGACCCCCCTGTTAGCTGACATCATCAACGGCATCATTATCCTGACAGCTCTCTGGATCTCTTTGTTTCCTCCTAAATGCTCCACAATGTTTTGTATTTTAATCAAACGCAGAGGAGATGGGAGCCCCCTGATGCCATGGTACCTGTCTCTGTCCTTCCACTCTTGCAGGCTGGGTTATTTTGGGGAGAAAAATGGAATTATATTTGACCTCTCTCTGCTCAGGTTTGCCCTGCATCCATGAGAGCAGGGCACCATCCGATACCAAAGGGCTTTGGCTGCCAGGATGGACAGTCACCGCGAGGAAAGGTCCGAGTTCATTAGGAAGCTGTAATTTGGTCAAGTTTATTACCTGACTTTGAGAAAATCTTGGAGAAAAGGCTTCGTTTGGCCCCAGGAGGAGGGATTCACTGTTTCCCTTCTCTGAGCAGGGAAGGGGTGCTGGGTTGGGATGGTGTCGGGGGGCATCAGGGACTGGGATGGGGATGGAGGAAGGTGTGGGAAAGGCATTTCATCCCCTCTGACCCCGCTCAGTGGCTGATGAAGATTTCACCAGCGACTTCAGCGAGAGCAAAACCCACCAGGAGACTCGAGGGAACGCCAGGGGGAAGGAAAATAAATGGGGCTGGAGCATTGCAGCTGTTCTGCACGTCCCTGGCAGATTACAACCATCAGGGCAGGCTCACCCCCTTGCCCCCGCGCTGCCGGAGCTGCTCTCCCCTGGACCAGCCTCCCAGAAGCCTCCTCATGCTCCAAGAAAGGGGCTTAGACCCCCCTCCCCAGCCCCTGCCCCTTTCTTCCTGCCCCGATCCAGCCACCCCCTGCTTTGCTCGCTGCCAGAAATGCCTGGAAAAGGGAAATGAAGGTGATTTAAAGACTTGCAACCCTTTCGGGCCGGTGCCCCGGGGGGGCAGGATGAGTGATGGGCAGTGGGGCGGCCGCAGCAATGGATCTTGCTGTCAGAAAGGGGCTGGGAGGGGGATGAGCTGTGGGGAGGGGGATGAGCTGTGGGAAGGGGTCGGTGCAAACGTGCAGGTGGGACGGCACCCGACGCGTTCGTGACTCTGGCAGCAGAGGTTTTGGGGAGCAAAGAGGGGAATCTCATCCTCAAATATGGGGCCTCGGCTCTTTCCTGGCAGCTGGGAGCAGGGATGAAGCTTCGCTGCCTGGATGCCCTCTGGGTTTGCTGAAGTTTGCCTGCAGAGGAGACCAGACGCCCTGTGGATGGTCGTCCTGCTCTGGCAAAGCTGAGTGAGCCCCCGAGGCTGTGTTAGTGGCTGGGATGGTTGGGTGTCCCCATCCTCATGACAACCTGATGAAATGTCCATATGGAGCCACAGAACAACAGAGCAGAAAACACCCTGATCTGCAAACCAGTATTTTCAGTGTCACAGGGCCCCAGTATCTCTAAGCACATGGCAAATAAAGAGCTTTTCTTTCCAGCTATCCATGAGAGAGGCAGGGATCAGCCTCCCTGCTTTACACGTGGGGAAACTGAGGCACGACAGATAGAGCAGGTGATATTTCTAACACAACCACAAATCTCATCCCTGTTTGGTGTGGGCCAGATGCTGGGAGAAGGGAAGAGGGAGACAAACCCCCCTCCATAACTTGTCTGGACTATGTGCATTCTGAAAACCAGTTGGAAAAGCATCTCACAGTTGGACTTGATGATTGCTGTAGGTCCCTTCCAACTGAAATATTCTATTCTATTCTATTCTATTCTATTCTATTCTATTCATTCTATTCTAGCCTATTCAATGGCTAAGCATTGAAGCAATTAAAAGAAATGTTGACTTCCAAACCAATAATAAAACCAGCAAAAAGCCCAGCTCTGAGTCAAGAAAAAGCACCCTCTCCCTCCAATCCTGCTCCAGCCCACACCTCCTGCCTTGCTCCCTCCTTATCGATGCCGCGACGGATTTGACTTTCATTTCCTCCCAGCAGCAGAATTCTTGATCCATCAGCAACAAAACTGAATCAATCAGTTCCCAAAAGCCGGGCTGGTGAGAAGAAAGCCAGCCCTGCCCCTGGCATGTGGAATCAATCAATACCTTAAGCAGAAAAATATTGATAATGTTGCTGCCGCGGACATATTTATGTCCTTTATTCTATGGGCCACGAGGAGCAATTTTTCTCCACCCCCTGCCTGGCTCTGCCAGTGTTATTTTAAATTGTTCAAAATCTTCCTTCTTTCTCAGGGAGGGAAACCACGGTCTATTTTTACTGTCTCAGGATTTTGCCACAGCTCCGTCCCGAGGAGGGATCGAGTTTCCCGGACATCGTGGTGTCCGCTCGCCGGAGATTCCTTCGGTCGGTCCTTATAAGGAACCAGAGATTCATCTCAGCCGCTGCCACGAATCCCCCCCGCTGCCGTCAGGGTGATGGATCACGCTGGAAAGACAGTTAAAGAAAGAAAAAAGGAAAGGGAGGGAGGCTGGGAGCCGTCAGGCTGGGGATTAGCAAGTGAAAAAGGGAGTGGGGGGGATGGAGAGAGGCATTAGGAGAAATTACAGGCATGGAAATCAAGGAGAGTAATCAAAACCAGATTGGGATACTTTGATAGTAATGGAAATCAGGTTTTTTTGTGAGTTTGGGGAATGCTGGATGCCTCCTAACCCAGATTTGTGCTCTTGGGGTGCTTCGAGTCTTCCCCCAGGGGGGTGCCCAGCAGTGGTTTAAGGCCACATCCACAGCTCGAGGGCAGCTGGGGCCAAATCCCGAGTGGAATCTCTGCCAGAGAGCACTAAGGTGGCCCCGTGGCCCCAACTCATGGTCACCCACCCCAATTCATGGTCATCCAGCCACATCTCCAGCGTGTCCCTGAGCCCTTCAGCCCACCCCATTGCCCTGCACGTCCCCAGCACTGGTGTTTCATCCTTCCCTGATGCACCAGCACCACTGACACCAGTGGGCTGCGCCCATCCCAGTACGTACAAAGAGCTGGGGTTGGATCCTGCCCCAACAAGCGCTGTAAGGGTGGGATCTCCTTCCCCAAGCCAGGAGGGGCAACATCTGGACCACCTGGATTGGATGCTGTGGTCTGACCAGGCTCCATCCCCATGGGAATTACTGAGCCCCGTCCCCATGGGAATAACCGAGCCCCCATCCCTACGGGAATAACTCTTCACAGAGCACGGACATTGATTTTTCAGAGCACTCCCCATTTTTCACAGGCTGCAGATTGGATGAGCACGCACAAGGCTCGAGTGAGGGAAGAAAGGGGGAGGTATTAAGGGTGGCCCCTCCCCGGCTTGTCTAAATTGGGAGAGCAGTTTTCCCCTGAATGGTAAAACTCTGCTGTGGGCGTACGAGCCCGGAGCCGCTCAGCGTTTACTACACTTCAGCCAGGGATGGTGCTGATCTCCCCATCCCTCCCTCCTGGAAAACAAATGGATGGTTTCAGAGCTGGCAGAGGAGCCAGGGAGACGGTGGGAGTGAAGAGCGAGAGCTGACCTTGGCCTCCAGCCTTCAAAGCTTTTAAGTGCCCAAATCCCATCGATCACCAGGAGAAACAGGAGCCCAAGGACCATGGGAGCCCTCGGCTTCCTGCGCTCTCGACATGGGCTTGGCTCTTGCCAAGTGGCCCGAGGTGCAAATTTCTCAGCAAAACTGGCCCAGAGAGTTCCAATGAAACAATTGATTCTCCTCCTTTATCCTTTTCCATTGAAAAAAACCCAATGATCTCCCTAAAAGGTGCCTTATGGCCACAAATTCCACCCCACATTGAGGAAATGGCTCCCATTGAAGTGAAGCCCTTCAGCTGAAGTCACAGAATCCCATGGGGTTGGAAGGGACCTCTGGAGATCACCCAGTCCAACCCCCTGCCAGAGGAGGTCCCACAAGAACATGTCCAGGTGGGGTTTGAATGTCTCCAGAGAAGGAGACTCCACCACCTCCCTGGGCAGCCTCTGCCACCCTCAAAGTGAAGAAGTTCCTCCTCATGTTTAGGTGGAACTTCTCAT
>BJBW01018460.1:0-12696 GCA_004320125.1 Scolopax mira | reverse complement strand
CCCTACACTTTTCCCTGTTGAACCTCATGAGGTTCTTCCTTGCCCAGCTCTCCAGCCTGTCCAGGTCTCGCTGGATGGCAGCACGGCCCTCTGGGGTGTCAGCCACCCCTCCCAGTTTGGTATCATCAGCAAATTTGCTGAGAATACACTCTGTCCCCTCGTCCAGGTCACTGATGAATATGTTGAGCAGGACTGGACCAAGTATTGACCCCTGGGGGACACCACTGGTTACAGGCTTCCAGCTTGAACCTGCTCCATTAATCATTACTCTTTGGGTCCTGTCACACTACCAGTTCTCAATCCACCTCACTGTCCCCTCATCCAGCCCACACTTCCTTAGTTTCCCAATGGGGATATTATGGGAGACAATGTCAAAAGCCTTGCTGAAGTCAAGGTAGATGACATCTGCTGCCCTCCCCTCATCCAACCAACCAGTTATAGCATCATAGAAAGCTATCAGATTGGTCAAACATGATTTACCCTTGGTAAACCCATGTTGCCCACTTCCAGTAACCCCCTGCTCTTCAACTTGTTTGAAGATGACATCTTGAATGAGTCTCTCCATTACCTTCCCAGGGAGGGGAAGGTAAGACTAACTGGTCTGTAGTTCCCAGGGTCCTCCTTCTTGCCCTTTTTGAAGACTGGAGTGATGTTTGCCTTCCTCCAGTCTTTAGGCACCTCTCCTGTTCTCCATGACCTTTCAAAGATGATAGAGAGTATGGCCTAGCGATAACATCTGCCAGTTCTCTCAGCGCTTGCGGGTGCATCCCATCAGGGCCCATGGACTTATGAATATCCAATTTGGCCAAGTGGTCCCAAACCTGGTCCTCCTCTACTGGAGGAAAAACCTCCTCTCTCCCTATCCTCTTCCTTGCCTCCAAGGCCAGAGATTCATGAGGGGCAGCCTTATGAATAATTGCTTATACATGGCTCAGAAAAAGCCCAAGTTAGATGTGGGAAATCAAGTCACATAACTTTACTGTTATGAGGTTTTTCTATTCTAAAAATATGGGATCTGGGTATCCCATTAAGGCAGTAAAGACATGAAGACACTGTCTGAAACACTAGGAGGCATAAGATTTTAACTAGGTAATTAAGTTGCTTTTAATTATCCAGGTAATCCTTACTTATCAGTGTGCTATTCCCCGCCTCCCTAAGTTCATTGTCACTGTTTGCAGTCTGACATGATCTTGCACTCCTCGAGCAAACTTCCTGCTTAGTATTTCCCCCACTTTTCAAATATTTGCATTATGCAAATTAGAAAGGGTACATTATTTGGCATTTCCTCTTTGAATCTCAATCCACTTTCTTCTTAGACCTAAATTCCTTTTCATATGCTCCTTTTGGGCATAGGAAGAAAAGTGGAAGATGAACACAGTAACTGGAAATCTAACAGCAAGAGTGTAGCCTGTCAGGGTGACTGGAATGCGATTTTGATACCTGCCCAGCTTGGGGAAAATCATGAGTTTTAAGAGTTCTCTAAGCTGTCATAACATTATCACAGGTGCAGAATGGCCAGGTACACCCTGCGCTACACATTAGATGCAAGAACTGTCAGCTTGTAACAGGCAAATAATAGCTGTAAGAAGGAAGAGCCAGAAGAAAATTAGTGGTCCAAAAGGGAGCTGTGGGGCTGGCAGCACAGGAGAGGGTCTGGAGCAGGGAGGCAGACGGGGAGACTGCTGGTGGCAGAGGCACTCCTGGGTCTGCACCAGGGCCCCTGGCCCCCCTGCTTCCCGACAGGTTTACTCTGAGCCTCTGGGTGAAAAGGGGAACTTGGATATTTATCCCTGTCCCTGCTCAAAGGTAGCTTCCTGACGAGCACCCTGTAGGCAATATGCCTGACTTGACGTGACAGCAAGGGGAAATCTGCCAGCTTCGATGTGGGGGCAGTGTGAAGTTAATACTGACATTCATTACAAATGCTGTACATCCAAGGCTTCATGTTGTTTCCCAGTTGAGACCTAAATGAGTGTGAAGTGGTTGACAGCATTCTTACCATCACAGCAAATGATTTCTCTGGGCTCCTGATGAGCAGCAGGTGATGCCGAGGTAAAACAGAACACACAGCAGGAGGCCTTGGAAGCTGTTATCGATCCAGTCACTGGAATGAGATGTTCCAGAATAATTATGATCAACCACATGGTTTACTTACTCAGGAACAAGGGATCAATACTCAGACGACTTGGGAGGAATGATTTGGTGGCATAACGAGTTTCTCTCTTTGTGACAATGAGTGCTAAACTCCCAGTTCTCACACAATGTGAGAGAAAAAACATGTTTCCATTTTTCAATGTAAGTAAAACTTGCCAGGTTTGCCATGTTTCTGAGGATGCAGGCAGAAAATGAAGTCTGTGGTGGAGACAAAATGGATTTGAGCAGGTGAGCACAGTGTACTCTGCTGAGTTTCTCAGAGACTCGGTGCTTTCAGGATTTGCAAGGGAAGTAGAAAAACCATACGTACTCCCCCAGCTCAATTTACTGCTAACAACCTTTATGAGAACAAAATTGAATATTCTTACAAGAACACTGTTCACGGAGCACTTCAGGAGTAATTCTGGAAGGAAGGACAACAATAATGATGAGGCTGCAAATTTTAAAGACTGAATTGGGCAGTGTATGATTACCTATTTAATGGCCATACCCTGAGAAATTTAGGTTCATCAGACCTTTTGTTCTAGATCCATGTATGTAACAAGAAAAGAGAAAATGCAAACACAGCTACAAGCCAAAAGCAGCAATAAAATCTAGAATTTCTCTTTATGCTGGAGGAGATGAAGTGTCATTAAATAAAATAACTCATCTTCAATTTAATTGTTTATTTCTGTCAGTTCAGTATACAAGTAGCAAAGAAGGATTCTGACTGAAGGGGACTGCTGTTTGACATTAATCCACTCTGTCAATGAGCTCCTACAGGATCCTGAGCAAGGCTTGTGAGACATTTGCACATGCCAACCTATACTGCAGAGTACACTCAAAGCCTGATAAAGTGATGTGTTGCTGGGCTGCCTGAGGTGAGGCAGTTAGAAATAAATGCACGCATGGTACAGTCCAAACAGTTATTCACTCCTCCAAACACAGGTCCCACCAGAGCTCACTGGGAGCAGCCTGAAGTCCCACTAGGCTAGACACTGATCTCAATTATACCAGTGCCGGCTCTGAGAAACAACTTACTTACCTGACCAAAAGACCTACTGGTGTTGCTCAGTCTTGAAGTTCATTTAATCGAAGAAGAGACCTAAAAAAATCACTCAAGTCAACAGAACCAGCTCCTGCTTTCCCATGAGGAGAGCTGGGAAAAGGGACAAGAGGGGCAACTTGTGGGTGACACAGGAATGCTCATATTCCACAGCAGGGTCTGTGGGCAACTACTGGAAACAGAAGTACTGTGCTAGACAATAACAAAACTATTCCATTGGCAACACAACTGCACTGCAGCAAAGGTTGGGCAAAAATCAGGATTATTTTTGGAAAAGGCGAGGATGTGTTTTTTCATTTAGGCAAGGGTCTGGAGACCAGAGCAGTGGGCTGAGGTTAACCCCACTAGAAAGTGCAGAATGACAATAGTGAGCTAGCAAGGCAACAATGAAGTTATAAAATGGTTCTGCATTTGTAAAACAGTATTTCTTTTGTTGCAACTTACAAATAATAAAAAGAACTAGGGAGACAATTTGTGAGAGCCATCAGAATCCAACCCTGTCCTTACTCATCAGCCTGTGTTTGTAGTTATGAATGCTCAGAGAAGACAGACACAAAAATATTTTATTCAGGGATACATCATTTCACCAGTTTCCTTAAACCCCTTAGAGCCCCACAAAAGAAGTGAACGTGCCTCAAGCTTCATGGTGCTGCAGCTTTGCTCAACCAACATCTCATTTTCTGTCGTTAAGTGAATATATATACCTACTTGGAGTCCAAGATTAAAACTATCATTTAGTCTAAAAGTGCGACATAATGCAGGCACATCCTTCACATAGTTGAAGATGTTTTATGAAATCAAAGCTGCAAGTACATGAAGAAGTAGTGAGCACAGAACATGAATTATCTGTATAGTCGAAACCATACAGACATTCTATTTATGGCTTTGTTTTACAAAGACAGCTAAAATTTGTCATGCTCCATACAACAAGCTTTTTTCCTCACTGGCTTGTTCACACATTGAGAAGATGACATTTTTCTGGTCTCATAAAGAACTTGCCAACAAATAAGTTTGTTCTACATAAGATGCGGCTGGATCAATAGGTAAAAGGCTGAAAGGAAATGTAACCTACCAAGGAATAAAGATGCATTTTGCAGGTACAATGTGTTGTCATTAGGTATAATTGGGCAAATGGTGGTGTGATCTTAAAAGCCTCAGTTGATCATATTCCCTTGAGTGTGTTATCCAATTAGGGGAAAGGTGCATCAGATACGCCTTGCTTTATTGTGCTGCTGAAGTGGAGAGCAGGTGTGAGAAAACAAACAAGTTTGTAATCCTTGCTTTGCAAATCAATTCTTAATCACTCTGGCTCTTATTTCCATACCAGATTTAACTTTTTGATATTTATGAGAGCAACTTGCCAGCTTCCCTTTTGTGGCTCAAATGAGTAGCAGGTCCAAGAGATTGTTTTTAAGGCTTTTAGTTCTTAATACTAGCGCATATGGTTTATTTCAGGTCAGAAACAGAGCTGTAATGAGACACCCAAGCAAAAAAAGATTGGATGAAGCCTTGCTAAAAATGCGAGCCACGCTGTGTAAGTGGACAGCATATAGTTCTACCATTTCCTGGTTCATTGTGCGAGTATGCAAGTATTATAGGAGGAAGACTTTGATATATAAAGTCAAACTTAGATCTTCCTTCCCAATAAGAAGTCACTCCTCTTCCTATATTACATCATAACTCTCATCACTTATAGGATAAAACAGGGACAGAGAAGCCTACTGCCAGGATATTCGTGACATGTTCATCTCTGAAATATGCTCAGCCTTTGTTAGTACAGTCTGCTTATCTGGCTGGATATGGTCCAAGAGACATCTGTTTCATCAGATGTTCAAGGGAAGCCAAAGGGCAGGAGGACAGGCATTGGGATGAAGGGGAGTTTTTAGGAAGTCCATTGACTCCAGAATTCCATGTGAGCGGGAAGGAAATACACGTTCTCACATATTTCCACTATGGCTGTTTTCATTTCTCTCTTGTACAACCTTTTTTTGGAGAGCGTTAATGTTTTTGAACAGAGTAAATAAAGTACACCAGTGCAAGGCTGGAGGCAAAGGACTGGATTTGATGGGCCACTGGTCTAAGACAGCACTGTATGACAAATGGCATGCTCTGGGGTGCTGAGATTGCCAGTGGCATCCCTACAAATTGTTTTGTAATCTCTCTACACACAAGTGAATTCCTATGCCCACCATCCTCTGCTCAGCAATTATCAACAGTAGTACACATTAACAACTTGATTAATAAGGGAACTTTTAATTAAAAAATAAAAGAAGCAGGCATTTGACCCACTGGAGAAGAAAGCAGAAAGTACTGTTTTATTGCCTAGTAGTGAATTTCACATAATGAAGTTACTGCAAAGCTGACATTTTCCTTTCAGTGTGCAAGAGCCATGACTGAGAGAAGAACAAGCTGGTAAACTGAGGCATAAATCAGATACAAACAATGATCACAGCTACCTCCAGAAGAGAAATTAAACTTGTATAAAGTGCCACAGCTAACATTTTCTGAGTGACAATTTTACATGTAGGTACATGCACAGGAGTGTGGCTACTGCACATAAATAAGTGTAGCACATTATGCCACAGGGAGCTAAGCCAATGTTAGGGGAGGCTAAAAGTCAACCAGGTCAATCAAAAACCATCATGAAGATCACTCCTCATGTTGCGCCAGGCTCATGAAGCCAGAAATGTCCCCAAAAGCAATGTGAATAGTTCTTTGGAGTTGTCAGCATTGAAGTAGTTGGGATGCAGCAGTGACCTATGACAAATACTTTCTCCTCATTGTGATCTACCCTGTTTAGGGATTTAAGCTGCTGCTTTTGCCTAGTTTCTGCAAGATAAAAACTATATGCAAAAATCTTTCTGCTCTCAGAAATTCTTCATTTGACCCACCCTACAACTGCAAACAGGGTGTTGTTATGAAAGCAGAAAGAGCAGTGTATGAAAACACTTCAGATTTTTTTCTGATAAAAGAACAATTGCTAAAAACGATTGCTTGGGTAACTAGTGTTTTCAGATGCCTGATAAAGCAGCTTCAAGAGAGAGTTTATTGGCTCAGAAGAGGCAGCTCCCAGAGTGATCTAAGGACAGAAAAACCAAAGGCACTGCAGTTAGTAAGGTAATTGTCTCCTTCCCACACAGAGATCTGGCTCAGCAGCCACTGGCCTTGCTTGGTCACCACATCATCTGTGGATGAGGAGGAAGAGAGAGCAGGCAGAATCCAACTACAAACTACCTGCAGATGCCATCACCCCCAACAAAGAGAGACTCAGAAAAGATAATTCCTTTTGCCCCAAACACCTGAAGATCTTCTGGGGCCTACTCCCAAAACATCCTTTTCATTTGTTTTCCCCTCCCTACCTCAGGGGTTGGAGCTTTGCAGGGTGGGACCACATCAATGTTTGAATTTAGGCACAAACAATTATTACATGGGATATTGCTATCAGTAAAGACTGCAGCATTTTCTCATTTGTGCAGAAATATGTATCTAAATTAAACACAGAGCTGCTAATGAAATAATAATATTTACTACACACTTCACTACCTTGTCATAGTTAAATATAATTGAGTTGTGTTCCAATTCTACCTGGAAGCATCCTGTGAAGAATGATGTCACAGAGCCGCCCCAGAGGCCCTGGAATTCTCTCTAAGTGGCAATTAAATAAATGTTTGGGATCTTTCTTTTCTAAATAACCAGATAACAGTAGCTCCTGCCCTTGATAAAATAAGCAAAGATCAACAGCACAACTTGTTGCAATCCTAAAATTACTTACACTGAAAAGCAGGTTTCATTACATCAGCATGAAGACAGAGTAAACGTTTCAGTCTTTGTCCTGGGAATGTCTGCCCCTGTGTCAAGAAGTTCTCACCCTTCTTGATCCATAGGTGGGTCCCTACAACTTATGCAAGCAAGAATATGGTATGAATATGGTATAAAGAGTTTTCAGTGATTACTTGCAATTAGATCTGAATAGGATTAAGTCACCCAGCTGACACTGATCTAATACCAGGCAGCCCCGATTCTACCTTCTCTGTGTCTCCAGCTGTGTGACTGTGCTCTGTCCCCTTCACTAGCAATTAGTTGTAAAACTAATTAGTTCCTTGAACCAAGATAATAATCTGAGAATTATCATCAGCTGCTGCTCAATTACAAGGTCACTAATTGAGTATTTTAGTTTTCTCCTCAGCCCTTAGGCTTCCCTAAAGGTAGTTTGTTTACTGTGACAGATACCCTATGGAGAAATGTTTTCCTAAGAACGAACCCTGGTGGAAGTATCAGGCCTGTAACCTGGCCAAACAATACAGGAGAACTTTCTCTGCTGTTTAATGGCTAACTTAGGAAATCAGAGTGTTCTTATTTTCAAGTCTTGTATGGAGAGTAGCGAGACTTAATTTAAAGACATGTTGTTCAGTCAGAAACATCTAAATGGTCATCGATTGTTTTTCCTTAGTTGCATGTGTGAGCCTCTTTAAAAGCAGAAACTGTTTGTTATTTGTGCTCTGTCCCTGTTGCTAGACAGGCTACAGGGCTTCTGTCAACATTAGAGGAATAAAAAATAAGAGTTTGAACAAGTCAAGCCTAAACCATCACGCTCTTCAGAACCAGGAGGATCACTACTGAATTGAGATGAAGAAGTTCAGACCCAGTCACTTTGCTTAGTTAGAAGCATTTACAAGGACCTTAGAGAAGAATCACCCCAGAAAATGCCCTCATGTATGGACATTTCACAATAGCTGCATAGATGAGCTGCCCCTTCTATTTTTATGGGCATAAAAACATAATTATGCCAACATCTCAGGAAGGTTGAAACAAGTCTGTCTGAAAGGCGCCTTCAGAAATGTTTCTCCCATCACTGAGATCTAAAAGCAAATTAAGTTCGCAAATTCATAAGTTATACACAACTAATTGGGTCCTCAAAGGCAAGAACATTAGGATGGTCATAGTGTGCTACCCAACAGAACAGGACAAGAGTTAAGAGTTGTTTTCCATTCATAACCAGTATTTGTATAGACACAGTTCCTCTGCTGCTCGGGTTCCCTGAGACAGGGAGCTCAGGAACAGGGCTGATGCTTTCATACAGCGATGCTGATGTCCCTGGCCGAAGGCAGGTATTCAGCCTGTAGACAAGTTGTCCACACAGAAGCCTACTCCTGGTCATTTCTCTAAATACCACTGCAACTATGAAGTTGGTCTATAGAAATAGAGGTAATTATAGGTAAAAGGGACATTTTTAGGTAAAAGGGACCCTTGAGTCACACATGTAACAGTCACTAGGGGCTCTCCTCCTTCCCACGTAGAACAGGTGACAATTCCAAAGTCGACTACTCACATCAGCATTGCTCCAGGGCTCTCTCTGTCCCAAAGTAATGCATTTCTTCAGTTCACAATTCCCTTGGGTTTTTTTCCCAATGCTTAAACTCTTGTGAGCACATTTCAAGATGTCTGTATCTAAATTCAATATTATCAGCTGTAACTCAGAGCTGTCCACAACTGAACCAACCTCTTTACTACATACATGCTCCCTAGCATGCCTTGATGATTCTTGTCACTACAATCACACAACCCTAAAGATACAACCCTGAGACCCAAAGCAAGAGGTCAGAAGAAGCCAGAAGCAAGTTTTTACTTCTGTGAGAGGCAGCTGGTCCCCACTCCCCCATCCCACTCTTTCCTGTTTGACAGATTAGCAAATATTAATTTTATTAATATTTACACATTTAATAACTCAGAAATAAGTGCCTGCTATAAATCAAGAGGTCACAGCTGTTGCCAGGAGTGCTAGCAGTACCTTGAAATTATTTTGGTTTTTTTCCAAAATAAAAGATTGTTCTGCAGCTTCTGGTCATAATGACTGATGTTGAGGAGACAAACATCACTACATTTTGATGATTTGCTGTTCTCAGAGCAATAAAACAGTTTCAGTCCAATTTAGTCCACTGCAGTAGAGGGACTTCTACTACTTGATTTCTTCACCACCCTTCGGCTCAAATTTTATGCCCTCAGCTTTTATTTTTCCATTTTTAAAAAGTTTCATGAATATTCAGGAGCGTTTGTAAAGCAGAATAAAATTTGGGTTTATACAGCACTTCTTGTACTTGGGCTACATGCTTTCCTTCTCCGAATAAATGATTCTGATTCTCACAGTGTGCTGATGGAACAGTCATTATGTGTCTGGAAACCACTGCCTGGAAATCGGCCTACGTGTGAAATAATAAGAAAGCAGCTTTCCTCTGGTTTTTGCTTTCATTTTTTAATTCAATCGAGATTCTTCAGAGAATAGGCAGAAAAGGTCAGGATGTAAATGAAGATGCTCTATGTTACAAAGAAAAAAATGGTTTTTTTTCCCATTAAGGTATCTTAAAAGCTTGTGTTCTATTTAAATTTAATAAAATTGTGTTCTATTTAAATTAAATAAAATGATAGAGGTAGTTCTGAATGAAATAATGAATAAAGTTCGTAACAGTGCAGTTTAAAATGGTAAAAGTGAGAAGAAACACACTTCTGCCATAAATAGGGGGAACTCCAACTAGCCAGATCCTCAGCCAATCCTACATGTTATTGGAAATACAGTCTAATTATACTAAAATGAGATGTTAGCCTAAAATTACAGTAAGAAACGCCTTTTATGACTGTCTCTATTTCTTGCACAAGTAATATTTGCACATAATCTCACACACAATTAACCAATTTACACATTAAGTAGCAGCACATTGACATCAGTTTCCTGGGGAAATCAGAGATTCATATTTGCACTTGTACACTTAAGTAGCTGCCTTATAAAACCTGGCAAAGGTTTCCTTTCTAACAGCCATGGAGAGCACAGAGCTAAAGATGCACAAGGACTGCAGTCAGCTGTGTATAAAATAGGAATTAAAATTAACTCAACTACATACTGAGTCAATTTGTGTTAGGAGTGAGGGATTCGCTGCACAGCAAGCAATGCACTTCACTTAACAGGCATATGCTTTTCTCTTATTAGGAAACTAAGGAGTTTATTGTGATGCATAAAAAGACTTTCTGACTTCATAGCACTGCAAAGAGATTCACTACACATACAGGAGTATCTCTTCAGCTTGGCAGATAATGATCTGTGAGTCCTGGTGGACACCAAGCTGAACAGGAGCCACAAAGTCCCCTTGCCACAATGAAGGCTCATGGTCTCCTGGGCTGCACTGGGCAAAGCGTGGTCAGTGGGTCGAGGGAGGGGATCCTTCCCCTCTACGTGCCACTGGTGAGGCCACAGCTGGAGTGCTGTGTCCAGCCTGGGCTCCCCAGTAGAGGAGACACATGGACATACTGAAGAGGGTCCAATGAAGGGCCATGGAGATGACAAAGAGACTGGAGCACCTTGCATCTGAGGAAAGGCTGAGAGACCTGGGGCTATTCAGCCTGGAGAAGAGAAGGCTCAGGGGTGTACAAACCTGAAGGGGGGGGGGGGGTATAAGAAGATGGAGCCAGGCTCTTCTCAGTGGTGCCCAGTGACAGGAGCAGAGGCAATGGGCACAAACTGCAACACAGGACATTCCCTCAAACACCAGGAAACACTTTTTCCACTCTGAGAGTGACTGAACTGGCACAAGGTGCCCAGGGAGGTTGTGGAGTCTCCATCCTTGGAGATACTCAAAAGTCACCTGGACACGGTCTTGGATAGCTGATTTTTGGTGGCCATCCCTGAGTAGGGGGTTGGACCAGATAACTTCCATTAAGTTCTTTCCATCCTCAACCAGCCTGTGATTCTGTTATTGTATTACAATTTGGAGTCTCCATATTCCAGCATATAGTTGAAATTTTGAGGAAGATTGCTATGTTTCTGATAGATTCCTCCTTTGGTAACCAGACCATGCTTTCAGACAAGACAAGATGCCAGAATGTGGCTCATTCAAGTGACTTTTACTGGAATTATAAAGGTGACACTGCAAAATTGTTTTGTTCTAGACAGGTTCCAGACAGGCCATGCTTTTCACACTACTGTTAAAACTGAGTGCTAGAACATGTACAATGGTGAAACAGCTCTGGACATAAGTGACTGTGCCACTACTCTTTGCTCTGTGGAAAATATGACATGTAGGTCAGTACCTTGATACTGAGAGTCTAACCCCTACAATCACACCCCTGTGAAATTCTAATGGCCCATCCCTTGTGAGCAAAGTATTAATCCTTAGCTTCCATGGATGGTTACATGTTTGGGAAGTATTTTTAGGTTTTGAAATTATGAACTGTAAAACACTGCAAAGTGTTTTAGTATTCCCAAAACTGTGCTAAATATATCTAACTTGGTAGGACCTTAAGTGGTACGTTGTGCTAAATGCTCAGTGATTAAATATTAAATACACATTTACAAGTCTCAGGTTGAGCCCATGTGAATGGAGACGCAGTTTGAGTCTGTTCTGCCAGACAGGAGCTGCATTATGGTTTAACCCCAAGGACTGCTAAATCCCTGAGCTGGGTAATGAGAACTGCATAACACTGCACACGCTCATTAACAATGTAGCGTGGTTGAATGTCCTTTCAGCAGCAACCTGAGAAAAATCTTTTAAATGTGTGGTTAAATTCACATTTAACAACCATTTTAATTATTTTACATTTTATTAATTGCTCACAGTTTGATTCAAATTTAATTACTATTTGGATGAAAACTAGTTTTTTAATGCCTGCTTAATGGTCTTGCCTGATAATTGTGACCTATTGGCCATTCTGCATGCTCTTTTTTTCTTTTGACTGAATTAGAACCAGGCCTTCCTTGTAAAGTGAATAATTTGTGAGAATAACCTTTGCATGTTTTTGTTTTTTGAGCAAGTCATCAAGGAGTAAAACCAGACCCCACATGGTCCTTTCCAGTTGGCTGGAGCTCAGGCAGGCAGTCGCTGGGCAATGGTCAGAGCAGCTGGAAGGGAAGAGAATTACTCTCAGCTGGTGGAGACAGCAAAGAGGGTGATGTCAGGGACCTCTTTGTATGTTCATACAGTCATAGAATCACGTATGCTTTAGAAGCACTGGGAGAGGCCGGAAGCTAGGCTGTTGCATCATTGCTTGTGAAGTAGTAAATAGTAGTAGTAAAAAGTAGTAAATCCTGCCAGGTACAGGTTTGCTTTGCAACAGCTGAGTTTTCTATGTACAATTGTCTGAGATTGTTGCTTCTAAAACTCTAGAGAACCTAAATTATCAAGCAATGAGGAGGAAACTGATTACAGCAATGGGGAAAACAAAAACAACTAGCACAAGGACACTTTCCAGGCTGATTAATGACTTGCAGCAATTACTTGCTTCATACAAATGCTCACAGAATATTAGAAGTTAATATTTTGTTCTATCAGATTTCTGATAAGCAACTGCTGTATTTCAAAGGCTTCAAATAAACCCTCTAGCTTGAGTTGGAAGTAAACTATATGAATAAAAGATGTTATTCCTATTTTGTTGCAACAGAGTAATACAGACAAAGGCTGATGGCTACCAGCTTCTCAGAAGGGACAGGCAAGGAAAGAGGGGTGGTGGGGTGG
>BJBW01018459.1:0-11457 GCA_004320125.1 Scolopax mira | reverse complement strand
ATCATCCTGAGAACGAGCAGTTTGCTCCACAATATGCCGTTAATTTTGGAGAGTTAGAGGAGGCCTAACTAAAATGTAAAATTACAGAACACAAAAATGGTTCGGTTTTACCTCAAACCGGGACACATTTAAGTTTACATAAGGAAGATGAAAGGTATGACCTCTATATCTTTCAAGGAAAGGCAAAGTTCACATCTGGGTATTACCATTGTACCTCTTGACAGTAGGAAGAGTAGCAAAATATCTAATATGCAAGGAAGAGTTCCCTAGTCTCTCTTATGAATTATCAACATAGGCTTTATATTTTTCCTGTATTTCATTTTTTAATTATTTCATTCTGCATGTTTTCAGTGTTAAATTTCCACTATTTTCCGTCTCACAGATAAGTTTAAAATTCCAATCACTAGTATGCTGAGCATATTTTATGTGTCAGGAGCAATACAGAAGAGACCAGAAAGGAAGATACATCTTAAACAGAATATGCCATGACATTTCCTAAACAAATAGGAATTTTTCATCTCTTTTCCTAGTGTGCTATATTAATTATAATTTATGGTTAATTTTTAAGAAAAAACATTATTTTTTTCATCCTTCAAAGTCTGTGAAAATGGCATGGTATTTAAACAAACTGGATCATTTCAGTCTTCCTGTTAAGTGTTTATTCCTACAAAAGTATGAATTAATTCTCTATGTGCGTAGACTTTGAAAGGAAGAGATTTATGAGAGAAACTCGGACCCCATTATTGGGCCTGTTGTTTAAAAAATTTCAAAGCAAATCTGTAATTGAAAAAATGTAAGAATTTTCAATTTTCCTATAGCAATTGAGCATATTTAGAACAATGTCATGACCCGAAAACAGAGGTGCAAACCCAGGGTTTTTTTTTTTCTTGACAAGTTTTGGTGAAAAAAGTATGGCTAAAATGTTAAAAAGAACCAAAGTTCATTTCTGGAAAATAAAAACATTGCTGGGTTCTTCAACTTATTTTGCTATTGTTCAGTGAAGTGTTGCTTGCTTTCCTACTGAGCACATCATGTTCAATCTGTAATGCAAATAGATTCAGTTCCAATTCATTTCATCCACATGTTTTACTTCTTTGTATCCCACAGAGCCATTCTTTTGATGCCAGATATCTGCTCACTTTACTTCTTTTTCTGTTTTGTTTATTCATTGCCCTGCTGTACAACTGAGCAACACATTCTATCAGTCAGTAAGGTTTATTTGAATACATGACTACTTATCTAGAATAATAATGGTCAGCTGCTGTTAAAACCAGCAAGATGACTGTCTTGTATAATTTGCATGACTTTATTGTGAGACATTCATTAATTCTGAACTTTCAATAGGGCTTTGCAAATCAGATGGTGTAAAAATATTAAAATATCTATGCAGGTTGTCTCTGTTTATGCTACATATGGTTGTATAGTATATATCTATCTTTTGTTATTTGTCATAAAAACATTCCTATTTTTTAGAAATTTCTGTCAAAGCTTTTGTCCTGGTTTGGGCAGGACAGCCATGGATATATACGCACACTAGGAATGCTTTCGAAATAAGTGTTGTCATGGTGAATTATACATCTACACAAGTGTTTGCTACTCAGTTCTGAATCTGAATCCTCCCAACTCTGTTGAATGTCAGAAATCTCTAAGCACTTTCTTACTTTCTTCAGTAAGTTTTTCTCTTCTCAATGGAGTGCAACAGAGGAATGGTTTGTATAGTTCCTTTCTTTATGTTCCCCTAGCTGCTGCTGTTACAAACCACTTTTTATTGGTTGCAGATATTTACACCTTTCAATAGCATTAGAGCTAGGGAGTTGTTGAACTCTCTGCAGAAAAATCCCTTTTGCTATAAGTTCACTCTATTTAAAATCTGATATTTTTAAGGTATGTGTTTTCAGGACATTTAAGTGATATTTTTTTAGGGATTTCCAGCATTCATGTGCAGATCTCGGATTAGATATTGAATATTTAATTTAAGAGTGTATCTGGCTATATAAACATATACACTGAAGTTGAGGATTCTAACAAAATAGTCTAATGTCAGCCTAATGTGTATTTTTGGTCCAGACCAGCATTTTAGCTCTCCATTAATCAGTGTCTCTACTGTAACCTCTTTAGACAATAAAGTAAAGTGTGCAGTTCAGTCCTTGTAGAATAGTACCTTGAATAAGAAATGATAAAGGGTATATATTAGGGATTTTTAGAATTAGATTCTGAAGAGGAGGTGGACCATTTATGTTATTATTCATGAATCATCAAACCCCTTCCATTCTTCCTTTTAGTGTTTAATTTCCAGGAAAAAAATATCTACACAAATACTAATAAAAATTAAATTCTTAATTCACAAAATGGGACCTCTTACATCAGCAAATGTACAGCAGAAATGAATGTGACATGCTTTCTAAAATATCTCAACAGGACCCTAGTGTATAGGCAGTTAAATCAGCCAGCTTGCAGTGAGAGCAAACTCCTTATAATCAGAATCCTACACACAGAAGTAATTACTTAGTCTGATTCTGATAAGAGAAAATTAAATTTAAATGCTGTACTGCTGTACCTAGCTGGTGAATGCTGCAGCAGCCCGAATTTTCTAATCATGAGGTCTCAGAAAGAGCTGTGCTGAAAAAAAGCCACCACCAAAACAAAGGAGGAAATTTTAACTTCTAAGCTTTCCAGCCCTTCCTCTTTAATCTGTCACTTATGCCTTTTTTCTATCTTATGCCTTTTATCTATCACTTATGCATAGTAAAAATGCCTTTTTACTATGGCTACCTGAAATATTGAAAACCCCATTGGTTTCTCTAGGTTTTACTTCTGTTTCTAAGAATAACATCCAGTCAGTGGATCCTATTAAAGGAGGAACAGAAGTGGAATACCAAAATCACAATGTAATGTTCACACTTCTTTCACGTGTTAAAAATTAAAATTGAAGAAATAAAAAATCAAACTTGAAGAAACAAGCCTACCTAAAGAAAATATAATCTGCATTTATGCATGGCCACTGAGAAATGTGCTTCTCTTTCATGTGCTTCTGGATTTAAATACCTTGTGTATCTACTTTCATTAAATGTGGCTGAGGCTAGAAAATTGATGGACTTTTTTTTTTTTTTTTTTAAACAGCCTAAACAAAGTTGAAGAAATTTGATCAATTCTTCAAATTGGGATCAAAACCCAACCTCTGCCAGCAGAGATAAAGAATTTATTTCCCCATCAAAGTAATAATTTTTAAAGATTACTCACTGAAATCTTCTAAAAAGCCAATGATTTTAAAGAAAATTCTTTATTAAGGCATAGAAAATAAGTATATATGCTTTTACATGGGAATAGCTACACATAGAAATAAATGTCAGAATCTTTTCTTTTGTACTGTTTTGTTCTAGTTGGTTTAGTCTTTTTTTTCTGTATTTTCATGGATATTGGTAGATGCGGGATAAGATCTATAGAAAAGATTTCCGGTAAAATAAGGGAACTTGTTCTAGCTCTTTGTGTTCTGATATATAGGATATACTTGACCACTGGGAAGTCTCAGCTAAATTAAACGAGAGCAGCATAACAGAAATCTGCTGATCCATCCTAATATATTTATTTTTGAAAAGGGAACTTTTCAATTTACACAGGTCCCTGCATAAGACCTGAAATGTATAAGCTTATTCTTAATGATTGTCTCATTTCTCTGGCAGAATTAAAGACCCTGTAAAAGTTCAGCAATTACACAATCCATATGTTAGTTTGAAGCTTTAAGAAATAAACAAAAAATGATAAGTTTATCTAGCTTACAAGGATAAATTACCCTTGTAGCAGGAAGCAGATAGGTACTTGATTACCCTTAACAAAATACATTATTCCCACAGACATCAACACACTGCAGTGAATTAGGCTTTGACTAAGTGAGTTGTTAGGTGTCCAGAACTCAGTAAAAAGAGTGCCTTTTAAGTTTGTTCCCAATTTTAGAGGTTGACATGGTAAAATGTCAAAAGGTGAAATATCAGATTGACTCAGTAAAACAATAACAGATGTAGTTAAATAAATACTATTTTTTTCTGTTTTGGAAAAGCAAATGGAGGCAGGCAGGTGGGAGAAGAGAGGCACATAGATTAAAGAACTAAGCTCATATCTATGAGTAATGTACTTAGGCAATGTTTACATTAGCCATTGTCTGTCTGTAATGTAGTAAATATTCACTTCAAAAAGATACCAAGATCTTAAGTGTGTCAGGGAAGGACTAAAACATTATGGGCTGAATTGATGGAAAGTTCCAGAAAACAAATATTGACTGAACTAGTTTGCTTTGTTAAATAGACAATTGAGATTGTACAGAAAAAATTGAAATAAACATTTTCCCATTTCTAATGATAGCTTTAGTCCAATGACTATAATTTAAGAAAGGGATAATTTAATCTGGGTATTACAAAATTACTAGTAATCAAAGGATGTTGCAAAGATTTTAAAGGCAGTGCATGATTCTTTCAGTGCATGTAACCATGCTTAAGAGTCTATACATTGGAAATATGGTATCACTAAGAATATGATTAGCAGTATAATCAGTGTTTTATTAGGTGTCTGAAAGAGGTTATAATAACGTGGTATTAGAAATTGCATTTAATTTGCTCTCTGATTGGAGATATATATGTTCTCTTCATGCAGCTCAAATATCATGAAGCAAATAGAGATTGGCCATAGTCTATTCTTCTGAATCTTCCTGGCAAAACATACCCTCCAGCAATTATAGAGTAGAGCTTTGCATTCTAAAACTGCTTATTTATGCATAGACTCCAATATGACTCTGTAACTAAATAGCAAAAGACAGCCTAAATATGTGAAGTGCCAATAAGATCTGAATAATACCTTCACCTTCTGGATTGTATCTCCATCCATTGTTGCTGGAAAGTAATGTTTTATTTAGAAGCTTCCATGGAGTCTAATAAATCCTGCATAAAATTTTAAGCTGTAACAATTTCAATTTCCCTTCTCTGGCAGATTGATTAAGATAATTTTTCATCCTTTAATAGGTATCTTCCTTAAATTCTTCCTGAATATATGTATAAAATATGTATTTTTTTTTATTTTTTGATGATCAAATAGCACTATTTGCATACAAAAATTAGTAGTAAGCATAGGTGAAAATAATTTCTCATGCACAGTCTCAATCATCTCATTCTATAGAACTGAAGTCATGATCAAACTATGATGACAGTAGTTGCTGTGTCTAGGATTTCATATGCAATCTAATATCTGATTTATTCACTGCCTTTTTCTTTTTCTTCGCTATACTAGTCTGCCAGAGATATACCAATCTATGAAAGTTGTCCTCTATTCCCCCAGCAACCATCTTAACAGAAATACATTTCATTAGCTGTTTGAGGATCACAGAATAATTTGGGTTGGAAGGGGCCTTTAAAGACCATCTAGTCCAACCCTCCTGCACTAAACAGGAACATTTTTCACTAGATCAAATTGCTCAGAGGCGCTTCCAATCTCAATGGTTCCAGGGAAGGGGCATCTTCCACTCCTCTGGGCAACCTGTGCCAGTGTTTCACTGCCCTCATATAAAAAAATATAATCTTCCTTATATCTAGGCTGAATCTTTCCTCTTTTAACCCATTTAAACCCATTAAAGTTTAAACCCATTACCCCTTTCTTATAAGATCTTCCCATCTTTCTTATAAACCCCCTTTAGGTATTGAAAGGCCACGATAAGGTCTCCCTGGAGCCTTCTTTTCTCCAGGTGGAACAACCCCAACTGTCTCAGCTTGTCCTTATAGGAGAGGTGCTCCAACCCTCTGATCCTTTCTGTAGCCCTCCTCTGGACCTGCTCAGACAGGTCCATGTCTTTCCTGTGTTGAGGACTCCAGAAGTGGATGCTATACTTCAGGTAGGGCCTCACCAGTGGTCCTTCCCCTATAGAGGGGAAGAATCACCTCTCTTGGCCTGCTGGCCACGTTTCTTGCGATGCAGTCCAGGATGTGGGTCTTCAGGTCCTCAGGTGGTCATGATGCTGATCTTCTCTTACAGTGGGAGGTACTTTACTCCTCAAGTCCCTGCCTTGTGGCCCATCCACTCAAGAGGTCTGGGAAGAGGTTGCCAGGGAAGACTGAGGTAAAAAAACTTGTTAGTACTTCCGCTCGTCCAAAAATCCCAAGATTTTTACATCTCTTGCCAAGTTCAGCTCCAGCTGAATTTCCATTGCTGACCAACAGGTCCAGTGCCTCATCCCCTCTGGAAGGGCTGTCTATTACCTCGCTTAAGTTATCCCCAATGCATTCCAGGAGTCTCCTGGATTGCCTGCAGCTCACCATGCTACTTTTCCAGCAGATGTCAGGATGGTTGGCCCCCTCATTTGGACAATAGCCTGTGAGCAAGATACCTCCTGGAGCTGGATTAATAAGGCTTCATCAATAGGCTCTCCTTGATCAGGTGGCCTGCAGCAGACACCAACCACAAGGCTCCCTTTGTTGCTTCCATCTCTAATTCTTACCCATAAGCTTTCAACCTGCTCATGGCTGTTTTTCAGAGACAGCTCCTTACACTTTATCTATTTCTTGATGTAGAGGGTAGTACTTTGCCTGACTCTTCTGAACACCCTGTAGCCATCGATAGCTGCACTCCAGTCATTAAACTTGTCCCACCAAATTTGGGATGAATATTGTATATAGTGGGGAAATAATTTGCTTTTTTTAGCCTTTTTGATTGGTAGCTCAGAGTAGATCTGCATGTCTAGACTTCATTCATTAGAAGAAAACGTAATGCTGTAAGCCCATTGGTCTAGCCACTTCACAAAAGACAGTTTTTCTTGGCAACAAGATGAATATTTATTCAGGTGTAACACATAACTTTACTGAAAGTGACATTAAGAAACTCAAAACTTGGTTATATGCTTTTAACAAAGACGCTAGGTTGATTTGGAGTTTGCTCCAACAAATATTAAAATTCAACTCTAACTTATTTAAAGATGCTTATGCTTCAGGATTATAGAACTTCCTATGATTCAATACATGTGTTTATCTAGAAACTGTACAGGACTAATTTTCAATTAAGTATTACACTTTGTAAATCTGTATTTTTTTCTCCCCTTCCCTCCAAGTACCTTATTAAGTTCTAGTATAGATCCTCAGGTAGACAATCCTTCCTGATAAACCAATTTGTTTTGTGATTTTTATAAAGCAGTCCCCAGAGTGATGTGGGATACAAACCCGTGAGAGTGTGTATCAGCAGCTGGAACTGTGCAGCCAGCCCAATGCCAGCCAGTACACTGCACCAAGGAAATGGGTGTTGTAGCACTGAGCTGGCTACCGGAACTGTCTTAGGCAGGCTCAGAGTAAAAGAATACAAATAAATGGGCCTTCTTCACACAAAGAGCTGTGACTGACCATTACAGGCCAAATTCTGTCTTGGGGGAGGAAAAAAACCAAGTGAATAGCTGCTTATTTCAGTCAGCTATGAACTACTGGAAGTAGTAGTAAAAAAAAGTATTTGGCTGATAATTTTCAGTCAAATATTATCCAAAATGCAGTGTTAAGATTTAAAATGTAGTAACTTTAAAATTCATTATGAAGTCATTTATCTTGCTCTTCCCTGGTCTTTACTTTTCCCTATTCCCCAAGTAAATACCTCTCTTCCTAAATTCAGGTATGAATTATTTTTTCATCTGCCTGATTCTGTTCATGAGTAATGATGGAATGACTAGTATGCTTTTGTCTGGATAGAATATGACAACATAGTACCAGAACTATAGAAGAAACTGGATGGTATCCACCTGTCTTATTATTATAAGGGTAGGAATGTGGCGGAGAGTTTTCCCACAATTTGCAGTAAGCAATCTCAGAAAACAAGCACTACTTTTTAATTATTATTTCTAGAACTATTTATTTGCTTTTATCAGAATTTTCTTTAATTTTTATGTGGATAATTAAAATGTTTTATTGTAAAAGCTTAGGAAAAACCCACACCTTTTAATGGAAATGACCAGGTTCCATTCAAGTGCTTTTAGGCCGTATTCATCATATCATCTTTATTATCATAATTCTTCTAGGAATTTAATGAACATATTTACTTTCTAGTAGCATTTATTTGTCAGCATAGCATTATTAAAACAGTTCTTAGAAAATCAATAATAGGAAATTAATTTTACTGGTATGGTACAATAAAGCTCAAAAACTTCTTGATTCAGAGGTTTCTTAAAATTATTCTTTTTTTATAATCACTATTTAGAGAACTAGCTTGAAGAAACTGATAAGGGAAAATGCAAATTTTCTCGACTATTCGTTCGTATAAATACTTGTAGAAGACAAAGTTGGTCAGGTCAACAACCACCCTAAAAACCTGGTATTTGTTAAAGCGTTTTCTTCACAGTGGTGAATAAAATGCATTGATTTGAGCCATAACCTTTAGGACAAATGAGGAAATTGTACATCCAGTTTATTAGCAATATCCCAACGTCTAGTATTATCAGGCACAGAGTCACATTACGGAGAGTGCAGACTCTCACCAATAGCACTCACTCCATAAAAGTTTTCAGCCAAACAGCTGTAGTAAGTGGATAGAGCAAGAAGACAGATTGGTGCTGAGTACTAGTAGGCTCTGCAGCAAACAGATCTTTTGGAATCAAGTGCCCCCCACTCTTTCGGCACACACTGCACACTCAGTATTAAAGTCAGTTATGAAGAAAACAATTTAATCTTTGAAATTTTCTCTGATGCCCCGAGGCTAGTGCTTCACTATTCTGTCAATTCTCAAATTGGTCTAAGTTTTCAAAACCAAGCTGAACTAAATGCCTTCACTTCATTTTGCTGTCAGGCCATGTTATTTTTAAAATGTTCGTTTAGTTCTCTGGGTTTATTTCCCATTCTTTCACATTTTGTCAAATTTCTAATTACTGTATATTATATGTCCTCTAAACACAGCACTAGCTTAAATGGGAATTTTCATTAATTTATTTCAGTTTTAAGAAAATGGTTGCAAGACCCAAATTGATTTGTATTCCTTTCTGGCCATTTATGAAGTGAATTTATATTCTAAATAAGTATGAAGAGCCAAGTGAAAGCCACTCTATGGAAAGTCTGCAGCTTGGTAACATTTTCATTCCTTATGCAGCTTTTCATGAAGCTATGTTTAAAAATAAGCAAATAAAATACCTCTAAATCCCTGATTAGAAATTAATAGATTTTTAAGACATCATTGATAGCAGATTTTTTTTTTTTAAACAAACCTCTTCTGATGATTAGTAGAAGAAAGACTTGGCAAAACAGAATTGATCCCTAGTCTTCATCCATATCACTCCAAAGTTAACTGGTTTTCTTTCAGTCAGTGCTAAAAGAAATGAATCTGTCTTCCAAAGAAATTATTCACAACTCCATCACGCAGTCCTAACCACGTTTCCCTAAAGACATGTGAAATAACTGGTTCATACAACAGGTTGTATTCCACTTGTCCTGTGCTGCATTTCAACCTTTTCAAATATTTCAAACATTTGAGTTATATCACCTTTTGCAATATACATTATACCCAGCATTGATTTAGCTTGCTAAATGAGCTTGTATCTGTAGGGGGTAAGAGACATTTGGAAGTTTTAAACACGGAGTTGTTTTCATCAAAGTGGAAGCTGTGAAACTACTGCATGGATTTTGAGGTGCTGTTTTGACTATAATTCTGTGTGCGTTAGCTCCACTTTTCTGTTACGATTGAAAAATGCACAATAAAACCCACACTATTCTTTTGACTTCTTGACTGATGAGAAGCCAGTCTGGTATTTTAAGAAAGGTTTATCATAAACTACCTTTTTGCAATAATTATAAGATATTATTAGGGTAAATTAAACTTAAGAGGGAGAAGTAAAAAAGCCTACCATGTCCCTTACTTCTCTCCCTACCCAGAGAGAGCAGGGGTAAGATGTAGGGCCCTCAGGGACATCGGAGGTGCCTGGTTCCTTTGAAGTGGTTCTTTTTCTGATATTTACAGTGACAGATTCTCATGGTGCAAGGGAGCAACCAGAAGCCATTAGAAATCTCCAGGGAGTGTTGCCACAGGTAACATGGAGGAAATTTTTGTATTTACTGCTGATGAGGTGAAGTCCTTTGATTTATGCTGAAACAGGTTGTTTGTGGGACTGTGTGAGACTGGCATATTTTTTCTGATTCCTGGTTTGAAAATTGTGATGAAAGCTGAAAGGGAAGAAGTGACATTTACCATTATGTGGGTATTTTATGCTTGGATTAGTGTTAATTTTTCACCCTTTCACATTTCTGCTAGGGATGCACTATTTGCCTTTTCTGCCAGGTCTTTTTCTTCCTGAATAAAGACTTCTATAATGAACAGGGTTTTGCAGCCCATAAAGGTAGAGAGATAAGATTGTTCGCTAAATTGTTGGACCACTGTTTCGGTATTGGTGAAATTTCCATGCTTTCTGTGCAATTAATTCAAAGTTTCTGGAAGATCTTCTCTTTGAATAGAAAATTTTGAGCATTCAGTTGTGTTAATTGAAATCTTCTGACTTCAAAGTATTTGCCTTTTGCAGTTCTAAAAAACAAGTCAGAACATCACATCGCTTTTGCCACTTGTTTTATCTAATGGTCTTACCTATATTCAGTGTCACTAGGGACTTTCATACTTACAACAACTAAAGACTAAGTATGCAAAAATATATGCTTGAGTTATGACATGAGAATGAATCAATGTTCCTGGAGGTTTACAGAAGAGTTAACATTCTGTGAATCAGTTCAAATGAGATAGAATTAAAAAGATGATAAAAAAAATAAACATATGAAATTTTTTTTCTTAGTTTTATCCTTTGCATCTGGCCCTGGCTTGCTGCTTTCTCTCAAAACAGAAAAACATGTCTTTAAATTCGTATTAAATTTCTTTTAATTCCTTGAGATTTCTCTAAGGTTTCTCTTCAACAATTAGGTTTGCACTTATTCTGATCTACTGAGGAAACCTTTGTACAGCTCAAACCATTAGTGAGGTATGGATTTGCACCTATGTGAATAATAGAATCCTACTGGCTTTATTTTGGCCTTTCTCAAGTCTTGCCTGCATTAATTTATTCCACATTCCAGTACAGTGCCTTTCAATTTTATCCATCACCTTCAGTGATGATCCCTTGGTTTCTTTCCAGCAAATTTCAATGTTTTCATTGAGGAGAGGAAACGTTTTGGAGAGGAAAACATATTGTTATCCTTATTTTAGAAGGCTGATGCACACACAATGAAGCTGAATGTAAGGATATTTTGACCTGGACAGGCTGGAGAACTGGGCTGGAGAAGTGGGCTCAAGTAAACCATAAAAAGTTCAACAGAGGCAAGTGCAAGGTCATGCACCTGGGCCTGAACAATCCTCGCCATCAGTACAGACTGGGCGACGAGGTATTAGAAAGCAGCCCTGAGGAAAGGGACTTGGAGGTGTTGATGGACGAGAAACTGGACAGGAGCAGGCAATGTGCACTTGCAGCCCAGAAGGCCAATC
>BJBW01018457.1:17021-40607 GCA_004320125.1 Scolopax mira | reverse complement strand
AGGGCAGGGGGTGGCACTGGATGATCTTGAAGGTCCCTTTCAGCCCAAACCATCTTATGTTTCTATGACTTTATAGTGGATAAAATTTGGTGCAAATGAATGAGTCCACTAAACCCAGTCTTCATAAGCTTAAATTTGCTTTATCTGCATTTTTAAGCATGGTTGAGAGACGAGAGAAGCCATAGGTTATAGTTTCACTTCTCACTGGCACTTCCCATTGCACTTTGTGCCCCTGCTGCTCTCGGAATGGGCAGATAGGCCCTGACTGGGGGGGGGAGAGCTGATCCTCAAATTGCTTGCTGTATTTTCAAACTATTTTCTGCAGACATTTCTTTGGACTTTAGTGCATTTAGTCCTTCCTTTAGTAAAGGACATGTGTCCTTCAGCATGTTCAAATTTTTGAAAGATTGAGGTTCAAAAACTGATTTGCTTTTCAACTCCACTGCATCATTTCAGGGCTCATTCACTTACAGAAATTATTCGAGCTTTGTTTTATATAATGACCACTGTACTTACGCTGCACACTGAGCATTCTCCTTGCTACATCCACCCTGTGTGGAGACTCCTTCTCCTTTTGTGGCCTGCTTAAGCCCTCTACTGGGCATTCGCTTTGTGGCTGAAATGCCAGTCAGGCTGCATCAGCCAGATCTGCGACCTTCAACATTTTTTTCTACACCTTCTCTTTCTGTCCCCAGAGACCGAAAGCCATTTGGCCCATCCTGGTGGTTTACAAATATGTAAAGGGTGGGTGTCAGGAGGATGGGGCTGGTCTTTTCTCAGTGGTGCCCAGGGACAGGATGAGAGCAAATGGACACAAACTTGAGTATAAGAAGTTCCATCTAAACATGAGGAGGAACTTCTTTGCTGTGAGGGTGGCAGAGCCCTGGCAGAGGCTGCCCACAGAGGTGGTGGAGTCTCCTTCTCTGGAGACATTCAAACCCACCTGGACAAGTTCCTGTGCAACATGCTGTAGGTAGACCTACTCCGTCAGGTGGGTTGGACTAGATGATCTCCAGAGATCCCTTCCAACCCCATGTGTTTCTATGGTTCTATGATTCATTAACAATTTTTATGTCCCAAAGGGCTCTGCATTATCAGGGAACATGGAGGATGCTGCAGAGGCAGTTGAATGTCATATCTCTTTTGTATGGGCATAAAAGAACTCACCATCAGAACTTGTTAAGATGTAATAAGATATTAGAGGTGTTCTTTCCATAAAATCATAGAATAGTTTGGGTTAGAGGGGGCCTTAAACATCATCCAGTTCCAGCCCCCTGCCCTGTGACACCTCCCACCAGACCAGGTTGCTCCAAGCCCCCTCCAACCTGGCCTTGAACCGCAGCCTTTTCCCAAGGGATTATACAGGAAATCTGTTGTAAAGCCTAGATGCAACGTGCTCCAGGTGCTTTGCCAGCCCCCTGAGCCAGCAGCAAATCGATAGAAGACAGATTTTGAGGCTGTGAATCTGCCAGAGTGGCTGTGTTGTTTGCTGCAGTCCTAACTCCAAACGTAGAAAGACTGGAGGAACATTTCCATGTTTATTTTTTCCTTTTGTCGGTAATCTGTTGACTAAAGAAGATGAAGCTGAAGTATTTATTGAGCTGTTATAATTGCTGTAATTTTTTAAATTATCAAGAGCATCCTGAGAGCAATTCTTTTTGTGAATCAAAATAAATGATTAAATACAGAATGCAACAACGTGATATTCATTCCCAGAACTGTTGGTAGTCCTGAGGAAGCAAAATTATATTTATTGTCTGTTAAAAAAACAGGATAATCTGTAATCTTGTAAACTGGGGACAAATGTTAGAGCCCAGTTTAATTTTCTACTATTAAAAAAACCCAACAGTATAGTCCTGTCCCATGTTTCCTTTTTTCACATGTGCAGATCACAACGAAATTGCATCTCGTACTTCAGAAGGATGAAGTTTTTAATAAAACTCTCCAAATATTCAAATAGATTGAAGCCAGTTCCTTTGTGCATACTATTCCACACCAAGGCAGAATTTCTAATGCAGAAGCCAAGCCAGAGATCTGTTGTGACGGCACAAATTGCCTGCTAAATATTCTGCGGCATCTTCCAGTGTGCCGCGTAAACTGAAAAGATGCAGAATTATCCCTTCTTTGTGGGAAACAACTGCGAAATGAATAGTTTCATAAAGGACTTGGAAAACACTACGGGTTCCTGGAGAATCACAGGAGGCTTCTGCCTCTGGAGGTGGAGTAGAGCCTTGTGCTTGATTCAACAGGAGCAAAATCAGTTCTAGCGTGGGATGGTTTGCTTCAAAACCCACCAAAACATTGGACATACAAACCTTTAGACAGGGATGCTGTTAATGGACCAGTTCCTTCCCCAGGGCTTGGGGAAACACAGGCTGATGAAGACACCTGCCACGTTTGCTGTAAAGACAACTGCCTGTCCAGGTCTGGCCTATAGCGAGAGCAGGATGGATGATTTTCATTCAAAAGCTCCGTTTCAGTGAGGAAAAACTCTGCCATAATAGAAGTTATTTGGTGTACCTCATCAGGATGGCTTCAGGTCCTCATGCATGCATCTCCCAGTAGGATGAAACTTTCCAAATAATGGAAAGTATTTCTTAGGAAATAAATAGAGGACAATTTTGGAAGGGAGAGACAGCCAGCTGTTGCTGGACTTCAGTCAACGGCATGCTTGGCCCGTTGGGAGCTTTTGGATGTTAAAAGGAAGTTCTGCTTCGGTTCAGCTTATGCTCGAGCTGCTCATTCATTGCAGGATTTCGTGTTCTTTCATCTAAAGCATGCAATCTGTATCGTCCAAACCACATTTTTTTGACAGTCAGAAGCAGTGATTCCTGGGGAAGCTCTGCTCGCCTCTTGCAGGCTTGGAAGATGCCAAGAGTATTGGGAATCTTCTGAGAATTTAGCTGCCAAACTCTATCAAGTTTCTGCTTGAACATGTGTGAGCAGAGCTTTGCAGCGAGCCAAAAATAGGCAGCTTCTTCACGCTGGATGAGTTCCAGGCTTGTATGTAGACCCTTCTTCTCACCATCTCCCCACTTTCCTCCCTGTAGCTCTCCTCTTCCCAGTCCAGTGCCAGATTTCAAAGCACCGAGGCACCAGCACTTCTCAGGTGAGGGCTTGGGGAAGAAAGAGAGAAGGATCGCCAAGAACCATTTTCAGAAACATCTACTATGCTGTTCACATTTCCCAAAAGGGTTCAACTCAGTCAACTGATCCAAAATTTAAATTTTTGAGGTAGAATGATTAAAGAGCGTCAAAACTCAATGTAATAACAGACCAGATATTTTTCGGGGGAAAATCCTACACCTTCCTCTGTAGGCAGCGGTGCCAATTGAGACTTTTTTGTCCTTAAGTTATTGTTGTTTTCAGCATTCAAAGAAAATGCCCAAATACAAAAATGTATTGCAAAGCATTTTTTTCTACTTTTGAAAATTCAAAGAGAAATGGAAAGTGTCAATATTTAGAATCGCTCTGTGTGTGTTATGAACAACCTCTCATAAAGAGGTTCATAAGGACACTGTTAATCCACTTGGTTGCTCTGCCACGTTCTCTTCGACCGCATTAAAAGTCTATAAAAGATGTGATATTCTCCTGTTAATTCACATAATACAGTTTGAAAAAGCACGTTTTGTTATTTCAAATATAATATAAAGTCTGCACCGTTCATGGGTAAAGCTTTGTTTTTCTGATCTTCTTAGGAAGTCATTGTAAAACTTACAGCCATGCAAAGATGCTCCCACAAATTCCTTCCAGATCACCACAAAAAAAGCACAGAAATTGCTGTGTTGGTGGTTGTACCAGAGGGGGGAAGCAGAACAAGGGAGAAGATGGCCAAACTAAATAAATTAATGTTTTGAAAAGCTGCGGGAAAAAAATGATACATGTGTGCAAGTGAGGCCTTTCTGAACAGCAGCATCCGAGGATCCTGGGAGCTCCAGGTGACATGGCCCGGAGTCTAAACCCAGGGAATAAAACTAGCCGGGCTACCTCACTTCTAAGCCCTTAGCCCAGCTCCCCATTAACCCACGGGGAATTCAAAACGCAACGTAAACATGTGTTTAAACGAAGTTAGAAGAAAGCTTGTTGTCCTGTCTCCTGTTTTAATTAAATGTGTTTTATATGAAAAGCATAGCTTACAAATGCAAGCTCTGTGGTTTCTCTGGCAGCATTGCAGCTCTAAGTAAACACACTATAGTATTATTTTGTTTGCTTTCTTCCCTAATTAAGTTTTAAAAGTTTCCTCAGCTCTCTCTGTGGCTGCTTCAGTTTTGGCAGCAGTACCGTGGCAAAGGGGACTGGGAAGACGACTGCGCTTTCTATTTCTCCCTCCTTCCCCTAACTAAACCAGTCACACATCAATTGGAAATTCCTCCTCTTTTTGTTTTTTTTTTTAAAGATATATAGATGCCAGACTACACGACCTACGGGTCACACCAGTGGGAGAGCCCGTACCATCCCAGTGGGAGAGAAATGGAGCGGTTGGCTGCGCTGGTCATGGGAGGTGCAGCTGCAAGAACATTTCTGAGCAGAAATCAGAGCTGAGCCACAACATTTGGAGCCAAACACGAAACTGCCATCCTTTGAGGGCATTTGGATCCCTCCTTTTACCTTCCTGTTGGCTACAGGGTTCTCAGTTTCAAGGTTTTGCTGTAAAACTGTTAGGGTTTCAGGAATCCAGATCATTGCCCGCTGTTTGAAAAGAAGCACACGAAATCCGACGTCATTCGTCATCTTGGCATGAACAATACACTATTGGCAAAGCACAGTCCCCATCTCAGGCTCTTCCTAGCCCTTTGCTAGCCCTCTGAATGCATCCAGTCTGTCCAGATACTGGCCAAGTACTGCGACACTTCACTGGCTTTGCATTAAAACACTTGGCATCGCCTTTGATGCGAAGCACTGGATGGATGTCTCTTGTCTCCCCCCAGTTCCTCATGTTGTAATTCCAAAATCCAAAATCCAACACAGAATTGCCTAGCTCTGTAACTGTTTGTGTCTGTTTGTTGGGTCCCTTACCCCAAAATCCAGCACCCCATTGTAGGCTGGGGAGGTATCTGGACGATCACTCGCCCCGGGTGTATTATTCACTGGATCTGGTAATGTTTGGGGTTACATTTCTCAGTAGTCAGGATTTTCCTTTGTGGTTTCTTGATATAACATCAGGCATTAATGGGTAGGATTCGGGATGGAACTATAGGATACCACATGAAAAAAAGAAAAGGTAGCTTTAACATAAATATTCGAGGTTCCTTAAGCCCGTTTCATCCAACAGCACTATCACTGTTCATCAGTTCCTCCCTCCACCCCCTTCCCACCCCCCCGGGGCAGGATCCATAGCGATCAAAAGACGTGCTGCATTTCTTGGTATTGAAATGATCACATCTGTGAAATATGGGTTTTAATAATGAGTTTATTGCTGTTTGCTCTGTGAATTATGGCTTTGCACTTCTCCTAAACCATAACAAAAGTTATTTACAAGGTGCCACAGGAATAATTTTTAGACTGACAAGCAAGTGAGGTAGCGATCACAAACCCCTCACTGGTTTGTGAAAGTGGCATTTGGGTGGGGTTTTTTTTCACTTCTTGGAGATTTGATTTTACACTGAGATGTCAAATGAGAATTTGTTCTTGTATGCTATAGAGCAGTAGCAGCTCCAGGTGCCATACACAGCACAAAGCCCTTCAACTGCAAAAGCAAGCTGTCCGAAAAAAAAATATCAACTGTTTCATTCTAATGTGTTAGAGAAGAGCATGGTCACAATCTCTTCAAAAGAAAAGAGCTGGAGACTTTCCACTGATGGGAAACAGCAAGTGCAAAGTGCCATAGCATCGTTTATTCTCTTTTTCCATTTTTTTTTTTACCATATATAACCTATAGCATTTTCATATTAATAGGGTAGAAAAGAGTCGTGTATCTTTCAAAATCCTTGACAATGAGTCTTGAGAGCCAAGTGTTTAGTAGCACAATGATGTTCTTCTGGAGCTTGTGGTGAAAACAGCGTTCTGTGGGACAGAATCAGCTGTAGGACAGCTGATTTTATTCTGAGCTCCAAAATTCAAACGTTTGCTGCCATCATGTTGAGAAATGGGAGAATCCCATCCGGGTCTGGAGTACAGTCCGTATGTCAAATGCCAGGTTGTGTAAGAAATGGATACCCAAAATAAAACCCACCTTTCAAAAAATATCCCAGCATTAATATCTGGCAAGACTTAACTGCATTCAAGGGATCTTTTTTTATTTTTTATGGAGGAGAACAAGCATAACGTGAACCGTACTGGGAGGGATCAACGATTCAGAAATTCTTCAAAAGGACAGGACTCGTAGCCCTTCTGTTGTGCAGCTTCATGTATCAGCTCTCCACAGCTTCCAGAGGGCTTTGCCGGGACTCATTTACTCTCTTCCTGCGCTCTGTTTTCAAAGTTATGCCCTGGGAGCAAAACTTCTCATTTAAGACCTGGATTTCAAAGTGCTCTAAAATCCACAGGCATCTCCGACATGTTTTGAAAATTGTTGTACCTCATCAGAGCCAGGGGCAACATTATCCATGCAGGTCTGGAGTCGGTTGATTCAGCGGGTCTTCAGAGAATACCCCTGCTTTTCAACCTCCCCAGGAGGACTGCATTTAACACGCTCTGAAATCCACTGGGATACGATGGTCATCATGAAAAACTCAGTCGTGACAGCGACTGCAGGATAGTCCACGGTGGAAATTTGGGGTCCTTCCTCCCGCCTTGTGGAACTGCTTGTAGCAATTTTTAGTTCTTATTCTTTTTCCTGAACAGCTCAAGAAAAATCTGAAGGTGTGAATCCCATGAAATGTTTATGTATTTACAGCCCGATCCCGAGCTCAGTTCTTCAGCTGACCAGGCCAATGTTACTAAAATGGGCCAACAGCCAGTTCAGAAATGTTTAACGGTACTGGTGGATTAGAAGAAGAGTAAAACAAAGTCAAAAATTGCTTTTGTGATTCTAGAATCACAAATCACCCTTCTTGCTGCCAGTAAATGCTTGTGATTCCTGCTCAGTTATTGTCTGTATGATGCATGTGCTGTTGTACAAGCAGAAGAACAGACACGCCACAGAGAGGCCACAGCAGTAGTGTGTGCATAAATATGGGTATACTTATTTTTCTATAAATGTATATACATACACAGACACCCACACGCCCCTCCAAGCACAGATATATGCCCATACACACACACACGAGTGCAGACAAAACTGTTTTGTTATTGTGGTGGTCTGAAGTCATGTACCAAAACCATATTTCCCTGGTTTACTTTGTGATCAGATTTTTTTTTAATGTATTTTTAGCACAGTGACTCTTTTTCTCGTTCTGGTAATTCATCCCAGTACTTCCCACAATATCAACCGTGCCCTGTGCCAGTGTACCCAACACTCACCAACTGCTTTGCCTGCTTGTATTTCAGAAAGAGCCTTCGGCTACATCAGGATTGCCTGGGAATTCTACATCCTTATCCAACCAGTGGGAAACTTGAGGAACTGAGCCATCCAGCAACCCCAGCGTTCCCTAAGACCATGGCAGAGATGGTACAATAACGTCAGACTTTCCTAGGTCTCAATTCAGTGCTTTGTCCTCATATTGTCTCCAAGTCCTTCTCCTCGGGGCTGCTCTCACAATTTGCACAACTTTGTATTAATCCACACTGCATCAACATGATGGCTTTTATTAACATCTTTTTCGGACAATATCTTATCACCATGTGATGTTACCCCCACAAAACCGATGTAAAGGATGTTTAGTAAACAGCCTTTCTATATAGATGTAGAGGGTCTCCGGACAAAGGGAACACACAGTTACTGAGGTTTGAAGTCTGAACCCTAAAATGATCTGAAGGATGTTCCCGCAGCAGAGTTGCAAATGTCCCCAGCAGCAAAAGACTTGAAAGATACCGATGGTCTCTGATTGATGTTGAGTAACAGAAATATGTCTTAAGGCAAGATTAGAACACTCATTAAAGGGAGAAAATGAAACAGCATGACAAAAAACTAGAGGTTCCCCCCCCTTACTCTTCAGTAGTTATAAAATATTCTCCTGGCTCTTTAATTGCAACTCACGAGGGCTCTGTACTGAGTCACTGAGTTCTCTAACAGCCCTGTCCTGGCCTTCTCATTGGCATTTACTCCTATGCCACCCACATCGAGCTCCAAATCTGGATCCAAGGATTGCTGAGCTGTGAAGACTCTATTTGTATAATTCTGCCAGCAACCACCCGTATAACCTCAGAAGAATCAAAGAGAGCTAAAGATATGCTGAAACATCCAAAAGTCATTTAAACACCACCTACCAGGGGACGCTCGCAGGTTTAAGGGTATTTGACACGCACCCCGTGCCCTTCTCTGGGTGGGATTTTCAGGGTGGGGAGCGATGGGAAAGGGCCAACGCCGGCTGCTCATCTTTGCTCATTTAGCAAAAAAAAAGAGAGAGGTTTTTTCTTCCATCCGTCCCACCTCCAGAGGGGGACCAGGGGAAGGCAGCCGTGCCTGGCCATGGGGCCAAAAAAGTGTGTTTAAAAGGAGATGAGGGCTAAGAGCTGCTAAGAATAATTAGCGTGGCTACACTGCTTACCCGTTCCACAGCCTGCTCAGTCACTACCTAGCAATCAGCCCTTCCGCAGTGGGTAAATGTCTCTTTTTTTTGCCTGCTTGCTGAAGAAAAATGAAGAGATTTACCCGGGGCCAGGAAGAGGTGAAAGGAAGAGCAGAGCAGCCTCAGCATCCGTGGCCAGTTCCCGTGGCCGGTTCTGCGCATCCCGGGGGGAGTTTCTGTCTTTGGGCTTGACAAGAAGTTGCTGTGAGACTGGGGGGAAAAAAAAATTAAAATTGTTCATCACTTCTGGTGGCTGAATTAAGTCACCAGAAGACGTCACGGGCTGCAGGTCCTTCTGGGATGTCTCAAAGGGAATGGCCAAAGGGGAATGACGCCGGCTCACTCCTGGGGGGTGCCCGGGTGGGGGCTGCAGCTCCGTGCGTGAGAAGCTCTCTCTCACCTATGTGCAGAGCACACCTCTTCACACACCCCCGGACACGAGCAGACCTCTGTGTTGAAAACAAAGAAACAGAAATTGATGCAAAAGGCCCTTCCCTGCTCTGTTTCACCAGCGATAGCAGAGATCTGGCTCGCCCAAGGACACGTGTTCTTCCATCTGTGCTTTTGACTAGGGTGCTTAGCCCTCCCACCTTTATTTTCAGAGACTTTATGAACATTTTTCAAGTGTTGAACTGCCTTTCTGTATTTCCTCATTCTCACAACTCAGGCAAACAAAATGCATTGGCTGGTTTCAGGCTTAAGCAATGAATTTCTCATCATTTTCTCTCCCGGATTCCCATGCACGAGGATGAGGCTGGGATGCACTGGCCGAGTGGAAGATGTTTATTTGTAATAAGGATATACTCAACCCCCCTCCTGTATCCCCTGCAAGTTATAAACATAGAAATATCGCCACAAACCTTTGGTTTGTTAAAAAAAACCCTGTGTTTACAATGACTATCTTTAGGTCCCAGTTTGACATCACCGTGTCTCTTTAAACAAATAATCCAGGCAATGCAATGCTTGTTGGGGAAGGTGGGGGTGTCACCACCCTCTGTCTTCTGAGATTCAGCAGATTTTTAGGGTTTGGATGAAGAAAAAAAAAAGTGGAAAAAAAACCCCCAAACTTTATAATCTGAACAATTTTTTTTTTTAACAGTTCCTCTATGGCCAAATGTAAGTAAAAGCCAAATGTGGGAAGAGATTAATTGGGTGGACTCCAGAGAGTTTGATTATTCCCCAGAATTTTTGTGGAAGGCACCTGTGGACACATAACACACGTGCATTTGCATCTGATCTATTTGTCACTCATTATTAGGTGTCACAGTGTTTAATATGATAGTTCCCCTCCCATAATAACTTGGTTTAAAGAAGTTACACGTCTCAGAAAATAGGGAAGAAATTTTCTTGCTCTTGAAGTATTTTTTTTCCCTCAATACAATATAAGCCCTTCAGAACCAGAACCCGGGATGTCAGATTCAAATAATCAGCTTGGCCGATACAGCCATTCCTGGTTTGTCCTGCATCCTGAACGCTGCCAGTCGGGAATCAAATGCCAATTCTGACCCTCTGGAATTATTTGAGGGGAGGAATCCAGCTCACAGTGGACCCATCGTGAGGATCCCTGCATCTCCTCCAGGGGATGCCTACATCCAATGTGCAGAAGGATGTAGCGATGGGACAAGGGCCACCCATTTTAGAAAGCAAACATGATGATCTACGGAGGTGCTGGTTCTGCTGAGCTGCGTCTTCTTGTTGAGGCAACAGATCTAAAAATTATAGGAACAGAGGGGATGGAAGACAAGGGATTTCTAAATGATACGCTTGGAACATAGGAAGTGTGACTGGTAGGGAATTTATTCTCTTTGCCATCGTTAGCATTTTCAGAACCAGACATGTTTTGATCGCCTCCTTTATTTATTTTTTAATAATACTATGTGCAACAAAAACACCTAACTGCTGGAGCACCGTGCGTTTGGGTATAATTTTCTGCACAAGACTTAGGGAGATTGTATCATGTTAAGAGAAAAATGCACTAATAGCAGTGCAGTGCAGAAATCCAGGCTGGGACATATTTTAGGCTGTCAGAAACCCCTGCTTACGTGCCTCTTTTTCAAGAGCAGAGGAGGCAGTCGGTGCATTTTGGATCTTGTTTGTGGCTTTCAGCTGGGTACACCCAGAGTAAGTTGCTTTAACTCCTTTTTTTTTTTTTTTTCATCTGACAGCCCTTACTGAAGACAATAGGGAAGCTTTGCAGCATCGGAGGATTTGGCTGGTGTCTTGCTTGTTTGTTTGTTCTTCAACTAACAACAAACAAGCGGAACGTCAGTAAAATACCTTATATTCTCTGTTTTGCAACTTCCGTTGTATTACTTGAGATACCTGGGGATGTTCTTCTGATTTACCCTCCCGCCTCTCAGAGGGATGACATCCCCTTTCCTCACAGAGCCAAATCCTTCCCGTTTTCTGCATCTAATCCTCCTGTAAACCCTCCTACAGCCATTCTGCGTTGGCCAGTAGATGTCATTGTGTTTCCACCACAAGAGCACATCAAACATATTCATCTGGCTGCAAAATGCCTGTCCGGTCCTGCAAACAATGCTGTTGACTATTTAGGGCTTTTTTTCTACCCTGCAGCAAAATATTTGTTAAGGATGCTTAGCCAAAAGAGTGAAAATTAAGTTCCAGGCATTTGATAGCTGTGACTAACCAGCCAGAATGCCCTGGGTCTCAGCTAATGTAGTGCCAATGGTGTTATACAAACACGGCTTACTCAACAGGACATAAATCACTGTTAATAAACTATTACAAAAGATGCCAACAGAAGAAATAACATCTCATGCATCAGCCAGCTTCTTTAAGTAACCAGCTTGCTTCGCTGTGAGGTAATCCGCTCTTCCGTACTCAAAGAGGCCGAATTGAGGATTTATACCTCAGAACTTCTTAGACCTTCAGAGTGTAATGCAAAGTGGCTGCAGCCTGTTATTTTTCAGCTATTTTATCCTTGGCTAATGTTAACAGCTTCCTAATTTGCATGATATAATAATATTTGTGATGTAATTAGAAAGCTCCGTTTGAGGTCAAAATATGGTAGCGCTGGAGGAGCAAACACTTGGCAGTCATCCCAGAGGTAGGGTTTTCCAGAAAGCCTGACATATTTTTTATCAGCAAAAACCCCAAGAGACATCATTTTAGATTTTATTTTTAGCCGTCGCTTCATAAACCTAATGAACGTAAACGGGCTTTGATACCCAAAAAGCTACATTCTCAATTACGGCTCCTTTCCCAAGCCCAAGAAGCAGCAGCAGATGATCAGAGGGTGAAGTCTCCTTGCGACACCCACGCCAGAAACGGCACATAGGGCCAAATTCCTCACTGTCTCTTCACACCACGGGAGACCCTGGACAGATTCAGCAGAGAACTGGCCTTTTGCAATGTCTTTGGAGTCCCAGGGGATGGCCGCAAGCCCGAGTGAAGTCAATGGAAATCTTTTGCTTGCTGGCAACGGGCTGGGGGGAAGCCATGAATCAGGTTTTTTGGAGGCCGGGCGCTGCCCATCTGTGTTGGGGTGAGGCAGCTGGAAGGCAGGGGCTTGGGTTTGAAAGGCCGAGCTCCATCTCATGAGTCTTTCTCTCTCCTCAAGCCTAACTAGCTCAGGAATAACCTGAGATGATGCTGAGGTAGATGATGTTCTTCCCTTGCGATGAGGAAAGCGGCTCAGCCTGTTGCTCGCTCAGGGAAACACCAAAACTCCCTCTCCCCCTGGAAGGCTTCTGCCTGGGGAGGAATCACAGGATGGCTTGAGTTGGAAGGGACTTCCAGATCTTTAAAGATCAACACCTGATTGTTGATTCCCTGCTATTGGTAGGGACATCTTTCACTAGACCTGGTTGCTTAAAGCCACGTCCAACCTGACCTTGAACACTTCCAGGGACGGGGCATCCAGAACTATGGATGGGAACTGGGGCTGTTTCCAAGTTTGGATATGAGGAATACACTGTAGGTAGAGAGATGCTGTAACTGAGGACCCCTGTGGCTGTCTAGACCACCAAACCTTTCCACTGGATGGGCAGAAGGATGCCCTGTGAGGGCCCATTGGTCCCCAATGGCTTCCTCTGGGCTGTAGGATGAATGGGGCATGGTTGAGGGTCACAGCAGCATCACCTCCTGTTTTACAGATCAATTCACTCGCAAATCCAGGAGCCATCCACAGTCTAGAACTGTCTTTAATCAGGAAACTGTTAGAGTTGGAAGGGACCTCTAGGGATCATCTAGTCCCGCTCCCCTGCTAAAGTATATCGTGCTGCGATGTCATCCCTTATAAAAAAAGAAATAATCCTGTGACAAAATATAAGCTTAACACTATTAATGAGTCTGGCTACCGGTGCCATACCCGTTTCCCACCTACTCCCCACTCCTGTCGTACACACATCCCACCGCTGCCCACTCCCCAAGCCACGGGGAGGGAACTCCAGGCTGGGGCTGGGCTCGGGCTGCCGAGCTCCCGGTGCCACGCTTCCAGGCTTCCATATCTGCCTGGGATCTCTCCCCGGGACAGGATAATTTAGCACTGCCCTCGGGTGACTTTTTAGCTCTCCATCAGCTGAGCTGTAAATATAAAATGAGAAGTGGGCAGAAGCCATATTCCCAGCTCGGTGCTCCCCCGTCTGATCCCTCTCACTCCCTCTCCCAGGCACCGGCTGGGACCCCCGGCTGCCACATTTACCTGGGGGTTTAATTGACTAAAATCACAGCAGGAGCTTTTCTGCTTTCAGGTACACACTATTTTCAGGCAACCTGCTACTACGTCACCGTGTGACGCTCTCAAACACACACAAAATGTGAAAGGAGAAGAAAAGAGAGCCCTGGTTTTCCGTCTGCCCGAGGACATCCAGGCACAGGAGGAGCCAGTGGCGGGCACACTGGAGGGATGGATGTGGGAGCCCAAAGAGCTGGCTGTAATCTGGACTCCAGCGAGTCTCCTCTGTCCCATTTTCCCATCTCAAATGGGGGGGGGGGGGGGGGGGTGGTGTTCGGGGGGGGGCGAGGGGGCGGGGGGGGGGGGGGGGGGGGGGGGGGGGGGGGGTGATGCTGTTCATTAGCTCCTTTCACCTGGGGAAAGATGTGATGGGGGTTCCTGAGGCGCTTGTGTGCTACGGAGGCCAGAAAATTCCCACGCCTGGGAAAGAGCGGGAAGGAGTGAGTGACTCTGCCTCTTGGACCAAACGCAGCAGCAAAGGCAGACAAGCACTAATTCAAAAAAGCACAGTAAAAATACTGACCTGTCTCACCACCTAAGCATGCCTGGGATATCCTCGCCAACACAAATGTTCCAATTATTAAAAAAGAAAAAAAAAAAAGGTGTAATTAGAGCCCGTGTTAGAGCACACTCCCATAAGGGAGATGAATGAAGACTTTTTGAGGAGTGTACATCTTGATAGATCCAAGGTTTGCTGTATTTGGAGCTGCCGCTCCCTTATGGAATCAAATTCTTTGATTTTTAATGTAATTGTGCAAGAGCTTAGAGAAGATGTGAGCACGGGAACAGCCAGGTGCCAGTGGAGGTTTTGCAGCAGGATGTGTCATCCCAGGGTGTCCGCACTGCTTGGCCTGCCTGGATATCACTGCAGGAGCATCTCCAGCAGGATCCATCCCCCCTCGTCACAGGGGGCTCAGACTTTGACTCATCCCCTGGGGTTCTCCTGTACAGCTTGGGGGCAGCTCACTCGCTCCACACCTCACCTTGCACAGCCATGAGTCTAGAAGACTCTGAGAGGCATCAAAAGAGATGTGTTGGGGGGTTGAGTGGGGTTTTTTGGGGGGTTTCCTCCATGGTATTTAGTTTCAGTTGCCTTTCTTTACTCCTCTGAGCACAACCAGGCTCTCCTTTAACTCCTGGGGCCACCATATCCCAACAAAAACTCATCACATCTTAGGAGATGGGTCCAACGCTGATGGATCAAACCCCCTTTGGTTCCTTCTGCTGCCTGTGAGGGGAGCGAGGAGTTCTGCCTCAGTTTTTGTGGCTGAGCATGTTACACAGTAGGGAGGTGGCAGAGCAGCAAAGGCTGTGGGAATTTCTGGGCACTTCTAACCATTACAAAGCAGAAAAAATGCATCCAGAGATAGGTTTGTCCTACCTGTGACGCTTAGAGAGTCCTTTCGTCAGGATGGTGTGACAGACATGACCATATGGGTTTCCTTAAGGAGGATAACTGGATGGGAGGTGTTTTCTTCTCCCTTTTCTCCAAAGAGAAATGACCATTGATTTAAGTGAACAATGCAATCAATGAACCTTCCCAGTCTATTTCAGAAGAGACCTGAAGTTGCAACTATTTAAAAATCTCACCTTCTGCAACCCATTCCCCTCACAGAGATATTTATAGAGGAAATTAGCACAACTCCTTGATAAATCTGTTGGTTTAAAAAGGGATGCGGCTGGCAGACGCAGTTTCCCTTTAAAGCTCTTTGAGCGTTTCTGTCATAACAAAGATTGTCCCCAAATTGTGGCACCCTTTCCTCTCTCAAATTTTTGAGTGGTGCTGGAACACACTGGGATATGATTCCCTTTCATTTCTGACACCTCTGTGTCATGTTACGGATTTGCGCTGACAGCATTTCATTTCGACATCATTATAGCATTTCTCAGCTGACGTTCCACACCAAGAGCTCCGTGAAGATACTCTGCTAAGAACAGTCAGAAATGCAAAATAACCCCCCCTGAAGAGTAGTTATTATGCACGGACACGATGGGGTTTTCTTGCTTCAATTTTCAGCTGTTGCCATCAGATTTTCCAGTGCAATAAAATCCTACCTAAAATGCCTGGCCTTTTTGAGAAGCGATTACCTCACGTTAGCAATACTGCTAATTTCAAGGGAAAGATATTTTTCTGCAGTGATTTTGCAGCTTTATTTCTGCTATAGAAATGGTGGCAAGAAAAATTCCAATTTCATTTCTAAATAGGCATTCAAGCTGATTAATACTCCCGAGGAACTCTCTGAAGGTGCTGCTGATTTCAACTAAATAACATTCTTCGGATATTTGCAATTTTGACAAAAATATTTCCATTTGACTAGGAATAGCTCATTAGGCTTTCATTTGCGTAAAATACGCTCCCCAAAGCAGTAAAGAAAGTGGAAAATCATGTTTTACATTCTGGTAAAATGGAGATATGTCTTAAAGCTCTTCAATTAAAATTTGAATTTCTTCAAGGAAGGTTGAATATTCTTTTTTTTTTTTTTTTCCCCTGTATAAACAGGATTTTCACTCAAAGGAACCCTCCAAGTTCTTCTGTACATTCATACATTTAAAAAGTATGTCTATTACTATGTCAAATGTGTCTCACTGGAAAAAGCTATTGACTTTTCCATTCTATTGCTTTAATTTTCCACTACTCTTGTATGTTGGAATACTCCAGGTGGGTGCTGCGTGTGCTTCTGATTACGCTGTGTTACACAGCAGGGAAACCTCTTATCTCAGACTGGTTGCCTGGTTGAGAAAAAAACACATTTAAGGTAGTAAACACAGCTGTGGAAGAAGTATTTTCTATTTCCTTGCTGTTTGTTTTAATGTACGAAAATGACATAATTATGGAAGTTTGCAAAAATGCCAAAATGTATAACACAATAATAATTTGGTCTGTGTGTTTCTATTACAGTCTATGACTTCAGATACAGCTTTAAACAGTCCGGGAAATTCTTTAGAAATGTCTTTTCTGCTTTTTTGCCCTGATAAATAAAATACAGAATTTCAGAGAAAAGGAATTTTAAAGTAATCTCGTGGTTACGCTGGCATTAAGAAGTGTTCAAATCTTGTTCTGGCCATTTTTCATGCCAGCCTGGAACTTCGGGCTTGAAGATTTGTGTTTCCATTGTTTTCTTTTTTGATTGTGTGCAAATGCTTAAAAGATAGGAAATTTGCAGATCCGTGAAAAAAAAAAAAAGAAAAGAAAGAATAGAGGTTTTGAAAATCTAGCCACCGCAACTTCATTTGAAGAAAATGAAATCTGAACTCTGAAAGAGGACAATGCCTTTTATTTTTTTAATTTTTTTTTTAATTTCAGCTTGCAAAGAAATAGAGTAACGCAATCCCTTTTATTTCCTATTTAAATGAGGCTGAAGCGTTTTCATCTGTGGCGTGTGAAGTTCTGCTTTGCAAAGAAGAAATTTGGAGCACACACACTGTAGGGGTTTGCTGAGAGCACCGGCCTTATATCGGGGGGGTAAACAGCACAATACCATTACAATGATAAAAACAAAATGTGCAGAAAAATATGTGACTTGTCACTTTTTAAATTTTTTTTTTTATTATTTTTTTTTCACTCCCTGTTGCTGGTGTGGAAAAGATTAAATGTGAAGCCCTCACGAAGGAGCTCTGCTCCATTCGAGCTGGGGCTGTTCCCCATCACCTATTACTTTGCAAAAGAACCAGGTTTGGATGAAGATCCTCAGATCCTCCTTTTGATGGAGATCACCCCAAGCCATCTCCTCTGAAATCCTCCATAAGATAACTCTAACTGTGACCTGGTCCCCGCAGCCGATGGGAGATTTTTGTCTTTTCTAGCACGACGTGTAAGAACACAAAGGGCTCCATAAAGTTCTTTCCAGACTGTGGCTGGAAAGGCTCGTGCTGGCACCGGTGGCCCCTTGGATCACACTGGACCATCCCTTCGCTCCATCCACAACTATTATTCTGCTGCCCAGAAAGAACTGTTGCAATAGGACTGCCTGCCCTCCTCATCTCTGCATTTTATCTGCCTTCTTCTCCGAAGCTGGAGAGCATCATTGTCATCTCCTGTGTAACACAGAAAAAAGGCCCAAGGAGGAGCCAAGGAGTGATGGCTTTCTCTGCTCTCCCGTCCTCCAGCACCTTCTCCAGATGTTGAGGCAATGAGCAGCAGCCAGCACGAGGAGGCCAGGAAGATGCTGTGAAGGCTGGGAGGGGGGGCTGAGAGAGTTGGGGGGTTCAGCCTGGAGAAGAGAAGGCTCCGGGGGAGACCTTAGAGCCCCTTCCAGTCCCTCAAGGGGCTCCAGGAGAGATGGGGAGGGACTCTGGATCAGGGAGGGGAGCCATAGGAGGAGGGGAAGGGTTTGACACTTTCAAGGTTTGACACTTGAAAGAGGGGAGATGGAGATGTTGGTTTTTGTGTTGTTTTTTTTTTCCCCCAAAGCTTAATTTCCCCTTTCTGAAAGAAAAACAACAACAACAACAAAAAAAAGGAGACGTCTTATTTCTTATCCAAATGTATTTTCAGCTAAAAATGTCTTTTAAATTATCTTTCTTTGCTAGAGCATTCACAGAATTCTGTGTATTCACCCAGGTGGTACCTTACCTCAAAACATGTGCCTGTCTCAAAGTCTCTTAAGAAAAACACCTTATTTCTCATTCCCAAACCAAGGCATTTTCCTAATAATAAAAGAACCGACAGGCTCGCGGGAGCACAAATGGTGCAGCCCTAAGAGCTATTTTTCAGCCACTGACTAGAGAACATCTTGATGAAGAAATCTGAGCTGAAGAAGAAAATAACCTCCATTTTCCCCGCAAATGAAGATCTTGGCGGGAACGTAAAATGCATCTTAAAGCAGAGCATCCTGATGCCTCTTGCAGCGGGGCCTCTTTGCGAGGACAAAGATGTCATTCAAAACACGGGGAGCAGAAAAAGGAAAAAAATGCCTTTTTCCTCTGCGCTTATGAATATGACAGTGACCTCACGGAGCCCTGATGACAGTGACATCCAGCCTCCTCCCCCCAGGGGCTGCTCGCAGCTGCAGGCAGGATGGTGAAAGAGGAAGGAGGAGAAGGTTCATCCCCCACTGTGCTTCCTAAGAGCAAACTTTTAGGAGTCCGGGTTTGGGTTGTGGCAGGGTACATCTCAGGGAGGGAGGTGGAAGCTAAGGCAGAAGATGAAATACAGTAATACAGCCCTGGGGTTGCACTCACGGGGAAATACAGAGTCATAGAATCATATAGGGTTGGAAGGGACCTCTGGAGATCATCTAGTCCAACATCCCCCTTGATGGAGCAGGTCTATCTAAAGCAGGTCCCACAGGAACGTGTTCAGGGGGGTTTGCCCCGTGGCGCTCCACGTCTGGGCCCAAAGGTCTGTCTGTCACGATCACCTCGAGGCGTGGAGAGTTCCATGGCTCCATCTGGTTTCTGTCTTGTCTTTCTTGGGAACTACTGGGCCTCACATCCCTCAAAGAACCTGCAGCTCCTGGAATAACAATGCCCAGAAAGAAGGCATGCAGAAGAACAGCTCGTTTGGGAGAAGCTCTGATGATGTTTCTCTGCTGGCCTCCATGACCTCCATGGCCTCAAAGAGGCCAGCGTTACACCATGATGGAAGCCCATGGGCTGGAAAGGGGAAGAAGCCCACAAACAGGCTTTTCCTTGAACATCCTGACCATCCCTCCTCGGTCTCCTTGTTTATAAAGATGGGTCTCACGTCCATGCCAAGCCCTTGAAGTGAAGAATGACAGAAGCTCCTCGTCTGCCCCATGAACTCACGTGGACAGAACCGCAAAAGAGAAGGAAATGGGTGAGTTCATTGAGTATTTTCTATTCTGGAGGGGCAAGTCCTGGCTGGACTGGGACTTCCAGGCAGTGCCTTGCCTTGGGAAGGTTGTGATGCATCAAGAAACACCTAAGCAACCCCTCAGTGACCCTGAGAGGAGGGAAGGAGAGCTGCAGGCAGGAGTCTTGCATCTCCAGGCATCTCTTATCATCTTGTCTGCACATTTGCCTCAATCTGCTGCAGCTGACACTGACGGGGAGCCCCGGCTCCACCCTTCAATCATTTCGGTGTCATCTGGAGGAAATAGGTGCAAGTGTAAGCTCCTCCTGTCAGCTCTTTGGCAAGTAAAAGAGATAGCCACAATTTACCCTAAAATTCTAATTCTTAACATTGTGCGTCATGGTTTTTATGTGCAGGGCAATTTCTGGGCCAGATGATCCAGGCCAGCAGAGCCCGGGCTGTGGCCAACCCAGCAGGGAGTCCATCAGCCAGGGAAATGCCCAAGGGACAGGTTTCCTTCCATAACTAGAGGCCTGGAAAACACCGGGAAGTAACTGGAAGAGAAAAGGCTGTTCCAGGGGTGGGGGGTGACTGGAGGAACACAGTGAGGTTCCTCCTCAACGCCTACCCTGGTGCTGGAGGGACCAAGATTTCTACCCAAGGCCACATGTAGACCTTTCCATGAACACGGGATGGTGACCTTCACGGGAACACAAGCCCTCCTTCTCTTTCGGAGGGACGTTAAGTTCTCCAAAGCAGAGCATGTCCTGCCCCCAGTGGAGAAATGACCATTTCCCTCTCCCTTGAGCCAGCCCTACCTGGAGCCAGAGGCTCTCCAGAAACCCACTAAAATCCGAGCAAAAAGTCCTAGGCTTTTGTCCTGGGGTTTTCTGCTGGGTTATTTCTCCTCCCCTGCTCCCAATTAGTCACTTTTTTCCCCACAATCCTTTCCTGTGTCTTATCACTGCCCTGTGAACATCCTTCTGGGTAGTTCAAAGCTGGATTCCCGTGAGCTTTTGCCCATACTGAACATGACAACATTTTTACTTTGAAGCAGATGTATTATTATTATTATTATTATTATTATTATTATTATTATTCCCAGCCTTTCAGTCTCTTTGCCTCTTCATTCTGAAAATACTCCCTTAGGTACACAAGCCCTAAGCCTAAGGTCCTAAGGTGACGCTGCACTGGAGCTCCAAGAAAGCTCTCAGCTGTTGGAAGTCCTTTGGAAATCACCATTTTCTGACGCTGTAAAACAAGAGTTAATCCGTGTTTCCACTGCGGAGGGCTGTTTGGGTTTTTTAGTGAAAGAAAAAAAAAAAAAAAAGAAGGGAAAAAAAATTCCTTTCATTCTTTGCCAGCAATTTCCATGGAAATAAAGTTTCCAAAAAAAAAAAAAAAAAAAAAACAACTCGGTGCCCAAACGAGAATTTTTTATCCAGAAAGTAAAAGATTTTTTTTTTTTCTCTGAACAATTGCGAGATCCCATCCAAAACTCTGAGAGGCTTCATCCGAAATATTTCGCTCGTTGGCTGGAAACAAAGCGCTGCCGAGCGAGAGCGGCCGCGGGACCCTCTGCGAAATATCCCCCCCCCCCTTCTCCCTTCACCCCCCCCGACTCCCCCGACCCCCGCCGCTCTCTCCAGACCGGCCGAGGCTCCGGTCCCTCCGACCCTCCCGAGCCCGCACCGGCTCCGGCGGGCACTGACCGGCGCTCGGGTCCCCGCCGTCGGGGCGGAGGAGGAGGAAGGGGGGAGTGGGGGGTGCTGTTGGACGGGGGGGGGGTGCTCCCAGCGCTGCCTCCGCGGCATCTCCCCGGCGTTGGGGCGGGGGAGGGAACAATCGCCGCCTTGTCCGGCTCCCGCGCCCCCGTTCCCCGTGCCCTGCGGGGACAGCGCTGGCGGGGCCGCCCGGCTCCGCGCACCGCCGCCGCCGCTCAGTCTGGCCCCGCCGGCGGCTGCGGCGGCGGCTGGGCGGGTTGTAGGGTGAGAAGGGAGGGGGGTGGTGGGGGGGGAGAGGGTGAAGAAGGGAAAGATTTGGGGAGTGGGGGGGATTCACCGGGAGGCGCGCAGGTAGCGCGGCAGCGCTGCGCCCCCGCGGCCACGCCGTGGCGCTCTTGTCACGGGCACCGAGGTTGCGCGGCCCTGCGCGCCCCGACGGGCTGCAGCGCCGGGCACCCCCCCCTCCACACACATACACCCCCCCTTCCTTCTTCTCCCATACCGACACCCCACCCCCCCAGCCTTCTCCTGTACCGATTTAGCGGGGTTTGAGCCCGAAAGGGCCGCGGCTGGGCGCGGAGCGGGGGGGGACACCGGGCAGGCGGTGCGGCGGGCATGTGCCGGTAAACAATGACCGTATTGTGAAATAGAAAACAGACTCCGGCTCCCTCGGAAAGGCTCGCTCCCCACCGGATGTGTTAAATAAAAACCGCTGGGGGGAAAAAAGAAAGAAAAAAAGAAAAAAAAAACAGCAGAAAGTCAAGAAAATCGGGTTCGGGCTGGGGAGGGAGCGGGGGGCAGGAATCCCGCAAACAGGCGGATTTGCGTGCCCTCGGCGCCGTGATCCTCGCCCGGACTGCAAGGGTTGCGGGTGCCTTCGGAAAAAAAATCAGCTTGGGGGTTTTGCGGTTGTATCTGGTGGATTTCTATCTTTTTTTTTTTTTCATTACTTCTAATATCGAAACTTTTTCTTCTTTTTTTCCTTCATTTATTTTTTGGGGTTTTTTTTTCCCCTCTATCCCTGCTTTGCCTCTGAAAAAAAGAAGAGCCAACTTTCTCCGGCGCAGGAAACCGGCCCAGATTTCCCGGGTGAGCTGCGGGAGCTCAGGGCGGCTCGGGCGGGACCCACTGGTTGCCGGGGCTGGGGGCGATCCCAACCCCCTGCTCCTCTCCTCTTCTCCCCCCCCCCCCCCCCCCCCCCCCCCCCCCGCCTTCCTGCCCGGACGTGTTGAAGTGGAGTGCCCTGGAATTTATGACACAAGTGGGCTTCCCCCCCCCCGCAACACCACCTACCCCCCCTCCCCTTCTTCAACTGTTTAAAATCCAACTGGATGCAAATTGGGAGTTTTAATAAACTTACTTCCCTCCTCCCCCCCCCCCCCCAAGTCGTAAACATAGATCCCCTCCGGTGGGGGGGAATAATAATAATAATAAAAATAATAATATTAAGAAGTGGGGAGCGATATTCCGATGGATTGAAGTGATTCGTCTAATGAAATGCGGAGGGATTTGTTGAATGTGATTTTATACGAGCTGTGGACATTTCCAAAGCAAACAATAAGTTCAAGTACAACACGCCGGGTTGTGTTACAAATGTCACCCAGATCGGGGCGGGGGGGGGGTGGCGGAGGGGGGGGGAGATCTTCGGTGAGCAAACAGGCTAAATCTGGAGAGTAAACAACTTCAGGAAAAAAAAAAAAAACTACAACTCCAGGGCACTGAAAAAACAGCCTTTTATTTGTTTTCCTTAGTGTCTAGTAAAAGCTGATTTCTTTTAAAAAAATATTTATTTATTTTATTTTTTTCGCTGTAAAAATCACCGGGGACATCACCGTGGCTCGCCCCCGTCGGGCCGCCGAGCCCGTGGCTTGGGAACCGGGTGCGGGAAAGCGGGCGTTGGCGGAGGAGGCTGCGGGAGGGGACACCCCCGCACAGCGCCGGCCACTTCCAGGGGTGGGGGGGTTGGGGGGGGCCGTCACCCGGGAAGCGGGCCCTTCAAGCGGAGAAACCCCGCGGCGGCTTCTCGGGGGTCCTGCCCACGCGTGACGGGGCTTTGAGCTCCCCCCGCGACGGGCATCCCGCCCCGGGGCTGGCGATCCGGACTCGGTGGCGAGCATCGCCACGGGGGGGCGAGGAACGACCACGCGTGGGGCCGGGCGGCCACGGGAGCACCTGGGGGGGCCAGGGGCAGGTCGCCTTTCGGATGGGTGCCAACGGTGCCCCCCCCCTCCAGCGGCTCTCCCCCCCCGGGCCGCGCGAGGGTCTTCGACGCAGGAAATGATGTAACTAAAATTCAAGATTTTTTTTTTTTGGGGGGGGGGGGTAATATGATTTACTTTCTTTAATATGATTTACTTTTCATGATTTACTTTCTTTAACGAGGAGATCCCGGACGGCGCCCCCCACACACACTCTCACCCCCCCTACCCCCCCCCCCCCCCCCCGGNNNNCACCCCCCGTCCCCCCCCCCCCGCCATCGGATCAGAAACCGGGTTGGGAACCAGGAGCGTCCTCCCGGTGCCTTGTCCCCGAGCCATCCCAGTAGCCAAGGGCGACCGGACGGGCGCATCCCAGCGGCGTGGCCCCGGTCCCACTCCCCCCCGCCCGGGCCGCTGCGTGCGGGAGCTGCGGAACCCCCGCGCCGGTTGCGGGAGGGGTGAGGAGGGAAAGAGTAAGGGGTGGGTGCGTGAAGGCCCCTCCCGCAGGCCTCCCTCCCGAAGGCCACGCTGGGGCCGGGAGCTTGCCGTCGGTATTCACTTTCAAAAAGGAGCTTGAATGAGATTTTTTTTTTTCTTCCCC